>NKZP01001288.1:0-14646 GCA_002370765.1 Metschnikowia similis
TGTACAATCTGTCAACGGCAAAAGGTGGTTTTGTACAATCTGTCAACGGCCAAAGGTGGTTTTGTACAATCTGTCAACGGCAAAAGGTGGTGTGGGACTCGGGTTTGGCTCGGGCCTCCATGTTGATCAAGAGGTGGGAAGTCGTTGAGGTGCCGACGTGTGCCGTCCGCGATGGTACTGAAGGGCCTCCCGATTTCAAAGCCAACTGCTCCGCCTGTTCGACGCAGATGTCGTGATGAGTTTTCCTTTTTGCGACTACTTGCTTGGCATTTCCGGCCCCGCTCGGCCCGCGATGGTATCCTGGTCTGGACCTGCTGGACTAAGCAGCGTGTCTTCAATATTCGGCTGCCTTTTGGCATTGCCCAATGAGCACGTCGCATCCAGGCATCGAAGCAAGCCCTTGTCGCCGTTTTCCGGAACCTAACCAGAGTAACCCGATCCCAAGAAAGTGCAGGCCAAATGGATGAATCCCCAAAGCAGTAGGAATCCCAAAGCAGTAGGAATCCCAAAGCAGTATGAATCCCAAAGCAGTATGAATCCCCAAAGCAGTATGAAGCTTGTGCAGGAAGCAGCTCCCGACCAGGACCACATTGTGGAAAACAAAAGGAATTAGAAAATGGCCCATGCGTCGGGAAGACCACCAGCCGAGCACTTGCACACCGAATAAGCTTTTGGTGTCCAAACAATGTGGAATGATGGACTTCAACAATCATCAGTGGGAATGAATACCAAAAGGGAAGCGCAGAACACAAAGGAAAAGTCCGTCGATACACGTTTCCGATGAAAGGGGGCGCTAGGTATCCACGTTTCCGGTAACCTTTTGCGCCGACGCTTTGTGGATTGAAAATCACGCCATGGGTCGAATCCATCGTTTGCAATTCATACTGAGGACCGGGCATTTAGAGGGGTTGTTTCTCAATGGCCACTGCGTTCTGTATGTCTCGTAGTATCATTCTGTGAGCATCTCACGGCTCGTGTATGCGTCGTCTAGCCCAGGCTGCTGCATAGATGGCCACCATGCCAGAACTGTCGTTTCAACCTGGGGAGTGGTATACGTGAGCGACCTGATGAAGGTGTGGTTTTTCGTCGCTCAAGAACGCGTTCATGCTTCCTTGGCCATTGTAGACCCAGTGTTTCTGTGGAGACACCCGCCTGAGTTCTCCCAATTGCAATTGACTTTATGATGGTTCGTCTCAATATAATTCGAGACATCTGGCGTGATGAAGCAAGCATCTTTGTTAATTGAGGCGAATAACTCCGCGTCTGGAGCAGCTCACAACTCAGGGGTTGACCTCAGGGGATTGACTTCAGGGGATAATCCAGGGGATAATCCAGGGGATAATCCAGGGGATAATCCAGGGGAGTAGCCACCCTTATAATACCTTGACTTAGCTGCTTAGCGTCCAGTCCAGCTCACCCGCAGTCACGCAGTACCCTTAGCCAACACCAAGCTTATATGGCATGGAAAATGCCTGTCGAGGCTTCCCATGTAAACTCAGGTGGAGCCCGGCATTGCTCAATGAGGTTTTCATCTCTATTGGTGACCACAGGCCAACTGTTCGAAACGGTACGTTGTAGCGGTTCCTTCTTTCCATATTTTCTGCCTTCTCTGGCTCATCTCCCTGCTTCCGTGACCCCTTTCTCCGCTCCGCATCTGCTCCATTCGCCTCTTTCTCTGCTCAATTCGCCTCTTTCTCTGCTCAATTCGCCTCTTTCTCTGCTCAATTCGCCTCTCTCTCTGCTCAGTTCGCCTCTCCCTCTGCTCCATATCTTGAGCTCACCTCTCCACTGGGGTGCTAGACTCCGCCGCCAACGCCTTGAGCCGCTTCTTTAGAAGTTTGTGGGGGTTGATGGAGAAAAACGACTTCTCGTCAATCTTTGTGCTTTCCTCGCGTGACGTCTCCACCTCCTCTTTCGCCACCACAATGCACTTGCGGATGGCCTTGACCAAAGACTCATAGACCGTGCGGGCGGCTGCATCCGTGTTAGGTCCGGCCTTTTCGTCACAGCCGTACTTGATCTTCAAGTATCGCTCCGTCACCTTGCGATTGGTGTCGTACAACGCAGCCATGGCGATCTGCGGCGGCGTAAAGAGGAACGGCACGTCCGACAAGAGCGCGTGGTCGTTGAGCCACCGCTTGCCTGCATCATAGAGCCTTCCAATGGTGTCAATATTCACATCGTACATGACCGGCTCGGGCCAAAGAAGAACCTGCTGCATGTCGAGAAAAAACCCGTAGAGCGGCCGGAATGGGTGGTGCACGAGAAGCGTGAACTTGAGCGCCTGCAACACCACAAACTCGAGGTCCAAGATGTCCTCGGGATTGGTCTTCGGCAACCGTGCTGCAAACGCCTCGATCGACACGAAGAAATTCTCCGACTTGGCCGATAGAAACACCACTGCATACAACACGTTCTTCGGCCGGTACTCCATCACAGAGTGCACCAAGTAGAACCGCCGAAGGAACTGCACCGCCGTGGCCTTCACCTGCGTGGGCATATTGAAGTGGGCGCATATCTGCATCGCCTGCTGCCCGAAAAACCGCACGAACTTCTGCTCTTCCTCGTACGTTATGAGCTCAGCGTCGTCGTGCTGCTTGATTTGCGCCAAAAGCCCCGCCTTTTCGGGTGCTTCGGCCGCCATGGCCTCGACCGCCTCCTGGAATCGCGTGCGGGCTATTTTGGCGCCATTGGTGTTGGTCTGCCGCTTTTGGCTTTCGAGTTCCGGCCCGCTAAACGACCACACCTGGTATTGACTGGACCGCCGGTAAAGATCGTCCACCGAGACGTTTGCGGGTTGCTTCGCCGCGGGGGTTTCGAGTCCGGGTTCAGATCCCTGCGTGTTCTGCTCGGTGCTGTCTTCAGCTCCAGATTTGGACGTGCTGTCTTCGGCTCCAGATTTGGACGTGCTGTCTTCGGCTCCAGATTTGGACGTGCTGGTTAGGATATCAGGATGGCCGGAGACATCCTTCACGTCGGGGCCGATTCCAGGTTCTTGCTTCGGAGACTTAGGGTTTGCCGCTGGGGCATCTTCTGCAAGTGTGGCATCGGCCATTGTTGCTGACAGGGAACATCAGAGTAGCTGATGATGCACCGAACACACCCTTACACCATGAAGGCCCGTAAACCACGGACAGAAACCCGAAACATCCTTACACCGGGGGACTGGGTGCAAACATGTAGAGACACAGAGGCACAAATAGAGACACAAGAGGCACAAACACGTACTACGGTACAAGTGGATGTTCGTGAAGCGTACGATTGCAGTGCTTACCAAAGTCCTCGTTTCCTGTTAAGCGCATTTATACAGCCGCGTGACTCGCGTCACATGATCCCCCATACATCCTCACACCCGTGGCAGAACTTCGAGCAAGCCACGGACGCCGACAAAGGGTAATCGGACAAACCAATCTTATCGTCCACATATTCATCAGCAAAAGTATCTTGCCCGCGGGCCATGGCACCCACAAAAACACAAATGCTCTCATCCTCATCCAACTTGGAGACGTAGTCCTGCACTCGGCACACCTTGGCATCAAACGACAACGTCACCTTGCGGCATTTCGTAGGCAAGTGATCCAGGATGGGGTTCTTGATCACCTTCAACAACTTTTCCTCCGAGTTCACCGAGCGGATCGACAACTTATGCAATAGTTGCACCATCAACCCTGAAAACCGCTTGAACGTCCTTGGGATCCTCACACTGGGATTAACTTCAATTAAAACACCTCTCGCTGTATGTATAAATACCTGCAACTTTCCTGCCTTGTTGATAGGTGAGTCCAAGAGCGTTAAAAGACATTGGTGTGTGATATCCGGCCGAGCCTCGGCAATGTCCCGCCCCATTTTCCGCAACAAGCCCTGGTGGTCATCACAATTCAAGAGAGCATACTTGTCACCATTGCCACCACCGCTGACCTTGTGCGTCTCCAAGCAAGCCTGTGAAAGCACCACGACCAAGCGCTGTGTATTCTTGTCTCGCGAGGTGAGGGCCTCGGGCCGTGTGGGTACAAACGATACAGGAGGTGCAGATGGAGCCAGCGTGTCTGCAGCAGTACTATGATCCTTAGAATCTGCTTTCAGAAGTCCCTCTGTCTGCTCGGATTTCATGTTGGCATTAGACATTTTGATAGTCATGGCATGAGTAAAAAAACTCTGGTAGTTCATGTCGCGATGCTCACGTGAACGGTCACGTGGGACCGTGCTGATTCAACTACTTGTCCTGAAGTTGGTACCGCCATTCAGTGATCTTCAATTTTCCAAAACTTTAAGGGCCATTAAAACAATTTTCTGATGTGAATGGTACTTTTCTTCAATATTCACTTCGCAAGCATTGCTTTGCATTCTTACACAGGACTTGTAAACAAAATTTTGAGTCACGACTATTACATTCACCGGCATGGATTATGCCATAACAGAGGTCTCATTTTGCCGAAACGGGTCAGTGTGTTTTTGTCTTCTGCGCCAGCCTTGTTTGCCACATGGATTGTCCCCATCAATAAAAGTCGCCATTCACGGTATCTGGCTTCCACATCAGGGTATCCATAATTGATGGCGATCAACTTGCTTCCATCATAGGGACCTTTTTTTTGTAAAACATGAAAAATTTTCAATCGATGAAAGAGCCCCATTTATTTTGGGACTATTTGAAGCTTGACATGACAAAACCAAGGTCGTTTCATTTGCAACCAAATCCTCATCAACTCAGAGCTCCATCCAGAGTTGTCAACAATTTGCTCCAAAAATCAATATATTCGACTTCACCAAAAGCCGGGCTGGAAGCCCCTTATCTGTTATGAGAGCAAATTCAAAGTGCAAATCCACAAGAGCGAAGTAGGTGGGGGTATTTATGTTCGTGAGGGCACCCCCTGCATCCGCCAGTTTTGCAGCCAACCCCGCCGCGAAACATAAAAGGAGATGCTCCCCCAACTCATAGTAATTCATCGGAAATCGTGAAATGATACTTGCCTTTTTCAGAACTACAGATCAAAATTCAACTCGCCTCCATAAGGGATTCATGTGCCGCTTTGAATATTTGCCAGTCTACACAATCTGGATTTCCCTTTTATTCAACTTACAAGTTAAAGAAGTTGCCATCCAGAATTCTTTCAAAAATGTCGAATCATGTATGAAAATATTCAAAGGAAAAAAAGGTCTCAAATATTTGGCCGGTGATTATTGTGAGGGTGACGATTAGCATCAAACGGGCTGTTAGTGCCATCCTTAATTGACCCTCCTAGGTTAAATATTCGTTGTCGACTTGACGCTTCTGTTAAATAATCTTCATAAGTAAAGATTTATGGAACAGATACAATATGCATTGATTTTTCATTGTCCAGTCCGGGGTTGAGCTCCCTTGTACCTCATTAAGAAGCCACGGAATTTATTAGAGCTCAAGCGGCACAACCGGGCTGTTTGTGGAAAAAAGACAAGGCTCCTTGTATAAGCGGTCAGACAAACAGGCAAAAAAGCATGTGAAGTTCTAGGGCTGGAAATCTTAGCAAACAAGAAAGATCAATGGATAGTCACGGCCGAAGTACAGTAAACATGACCGGTTTCGATCATGTGACCTGCATAATGGTGACATTCTCTGCGGCAAAAGTAGCTGGCCAGGTTGATCAATGGTTACAATAAGCAGAAGCACGGCTATTTAGCAGACCGGGAAGGAATTCAAGTCTTAACAGAGACAAAGCTGCCATAGCTTTCCTAATTGACCCCCGCACCAATCAGCCATGTGCATCAAGCGGGACCAGAGAGTTGCGGCACATGACTGCACTCACGTGCACAATTATTTGACCACCGCGCCCGTGCTTCTTCCCACGCATGTCCGACTCTGACTCTGGCTTTGGTGACGATGACGATGAATTGTTTCTTGGGCTTCTTCGCGCGACCCTGACGAAACCACAAGATTCGGTTGGAACAAGGGCTTCTCCAGACCCACATCCAAACCACGCGCATGGGGCAAGTATAGCGATACCAGCAGCCAATGACTCTGCATTACTCCGGGCACAAGGCGAAGTTTCCATTCTCCGGGCACAGCTCGAGGCCGCCCAAAGTGCAAAAAACGAAGAGGTGCAAACACTACACAGCAAAATGAACGCCATGCAAAATTCGTCCCGGGATCATATCTCGGCTTTGAAGCAGACTGTTGACAAGCTCGAGGATGAAAAGAAGTTCTTGGCTAATGAAGTCCGATCTTTGTCAGGAACAAAGCGGCGCAAGTACCCTGGGTCACCGCAAGCTTCGGCACTCACAGGATCCGCAGAAATGGACGCCGGTAGTCCACTGAAGTATCCTAGAGAAACCAAAACTGCCGAGGCTAAAGCCATGGTTTCGAATAAGCCAATGATAATGCCCAGATATCTGGTCCCTGACGATTGGTCCCAGCTTTGTCTGCATATATGGAGGTATACAATCAACGGCGGAAGTGCCTCCAGTATGGACTTTCTTTCGCGGATATGCTTGGAGGAAAAGTTAAATGTGCTGTCGATCGACTACGAAATTGATGAGAAAACACCGCTACTGCAGGCCTTATGGACGGTGTTGTTGGGGTCGAGGCAGATGCGGCTTGATACAGCGGTGGCACGGTTCTGTCACGTGATCTTTGAGATGGTGACGGTGCTATTGCAGAGGGCGTGCTACACCGGCGTGCCGTTCCTCATATCCGTGGTGTACGGATGCATCAATTTCAAAACGTCCGCCGTAACTAGAGACCTAGCGGTGGAGATAGTTCAGCAGGCGTCCGCCTACCTGCAGCAGCTTGTGCACGTTTTGCAGGGCGAACAGGAATTCGGCGACAATAACGTGCCGGATCAAACGCGTCTTCTCCAGCACGCCACGTTGCTCTTCTGCTTTGATTTGTTGGAGAACACCGTTGTGATATGCACGCAATTCGGGCAGTCTTTCATTAGCGGCATGTGGGCACAGCGGCACCTTCAATTGGATTTGATGAAGCAAATTCTTCCGGAGAACACGGAGCGGTTTGTTTCATCGGCGCAGATCAACTTGGTGTACAATTTTATCGAGGTGTTCTCGGCGTCGATGTCAGAGTTCGGGGTGGATGGCGAGTTTTGCAACAAACAGAGTTCGGATGGGCTGATCATCAAGTCGCTCATCAAGGTGCTTCTCATCGACATCCCGACCAAAAGCGACTTTTCGTTCTATGGTTTGAATCGAATGATTGGGAATAACCATGATTTCGCTCTCCTCGAGCAGGCCATTCCGAAAAACCCACCACAATGTTTCGGGTCTGGACTCGTCGTTTTGCCGTTTCCGATTCGGCGGCCCGAGGCTTCAGAGAGCGAGCACGTTCATATGCTCATGGCGCATGAAATGCACCTCATCACTCTCCGGTTGCACATTGTCAGGCTCCTTGAATGCGTGGTTGCTTCTGGAAGCTTGGAGTTGCTAAAGCTGAAGGAGAACATAAAGTCATTGGTTCGCATCATTGGGTTCGAACAGAACTTGGTCATACACCAGCCTCGCGACAGCAAGGTGTACATGAGGGTGGAGATCATCGGAGGATTGATCCGGATCCTCTTTTACATCATCGAAGAGCACAACAACATCAACGACTTGATCTTTCCAGAAACGCTCTACGAGATCCTTGTGATCTTGATGCGCATATCTTTCTCGTCCGATTCGCTTCTGCTAGAGGCACATGCGCTTTTGTCGGAAATCCGCAAGAAAGGCATCACCCACGCGGGAGTGTTCAACCGGGAATGCGAGTTGCGGAGCAGAGACGTGGCGCATTTCAATCTCTACGACGCTCGCGAAAACAAGTATGCGGAGTTGGCGAACATCGAGGGTGATTTTGCCAACGGGCTTGAGTTTCCGTACGACGGTGAAACGGTGGAGATGTCGCGGGAAATCTTGGCTGTGTGTGTGAATCACGATGAGGCCGACAATCTTTATTACAACATGACACGGAGCCAGTGAGAGGAGAAGGTGAGGAGAAGGTGAGGAGAAGGTGAGGAGAAGGTGAGGAGGAGTGAAGGGAATAGTCAAGGAAGAAAAATCGGAGGAGTGAAGAGAACATTCTTCACGTCCATTGAGGAAAGGTCTCCATCAACCACGTCTGCGGGAATGGAAGCATAAGCCTACAGGCACCAGCGTGGCAGATTGCGTAGTTAATACGGCCGGCCTCGTGCAACTCTGGCCAAGGAATAGACAGAACGACCCACCACGAGGGTTCAGCTTTCCAAATAAACAGAACGACGCACAACGAAGGTTCAGCTTTCCAAATAAATCTCCTGGCCTCTGATTGGCCCACAGCTCCCCGAGCAGTACCCTCCAAAAGCGGTGGTGTCGCTACAGCGTCATGTCTTGTTCAAATGATGATGTATTAGTTACATAGAATCTAGGCGGACTCGGACTTGAACCCGCTGTGGAATCTTCTGTTCACGTGCTTCAAGTAAGCCATTCTACCGGTTCCGGTGGTTCTTCTTCTCTTAGCCTTCAAAGCCCAGTTGTGGGATCTCATCTTGGCGGCGGGGTAGCCACAAGAAGCACAGGTCTTCTTCTGAGCGTGGAAAGAACGCTTACCACATCTCTTGCATAAAACATGAGACTTGTTGTGTCTCTTTCCCATAGATGGTGTACCCTCTGAAAGTTAGTAATGGACGGTGGACGGGCATGGAGTATCCAGCACGACGGAAGAAAGCATGTGGATTTGCAGCATTCCAGGGGGCAGGGACGTGGGCTGTTGCCAACTCACACCCGCTCAGCCGAGGACCCAGGAGTAGCCGCCGAAACGCCGAGGAGTGGTCGCCAAATGAGAGGGGGAGTTTCCGCTTTCAATTCACGCTTGGAGGTGCCGACGGGTCGTATTAGAAGATCGCATGCTGGAACATATGAGTGACTGCAATGATGGCCACTATGGCGGAGTTACATACTACCCATGTTTGCTGATTGTTCTTGAAGTGTAGTGGATGAAAATTTGATTGAGACTTGATGGTGCGTGCGGGCGAGGGAAAATTTTGGACTTCCTGCACGCCGCGCGCGCACGTGCCGCTAGGGCTCCAGCCCTGGCCCGCGCCTCGCACGAGTGCGCAAGTGGCGGTCGGCCGCGCGGCGGTGCAGATGCAGGATAATCGCTGGTCAGACATGCAGGATAATCGCTGGTCAGACATGCAGGATAATCGCTGGTCAGACATGCAGGATAATCACTGGTCAGGACAGGGTACCCAGGGCATAAGCCAATCCGTCAATTGCATCAATTTCCACGTTCCCGTGACTTCGGAGCTGCCGATTTGCCCGCAGTATAGACACATGGCAAACACCGTGGTGTCATTGATCGGAGGGCGGCAACGTGTTGAGCAGCATTCACCTCCAGGCGTCTACCAGCGTGGCTCCTGCATCAGGCCCAGCGAATTGCAGCCTCCGGAAACGAATCATGGGGAATATAAAGTGCATCTGACGGCCGCCTTCCGTGAAAATCACTACAAGGCTTAGCCGCCCAGTTCGATCAAACCGGGAGGTCCATTCAATCGGAGCGGAAGATTGCGCACTGTGGTATTGCAGCCCATGGTTTTTTGTACCGGAGAAGCTGGAGGTTATGGTCAAGAATTTTCATCTGCGCCAGTTTGAGGGAAGGAAGAGTGCATTCATAAAAGTGTGGACAAGGCTGTCTAGGATTAGCTTCAAAGGGGAAGTTGGTGTCCGCGTCAAAACTGGCGCTTGGAGCGGCGCGGATTGATCATGGACAGATTGAGGTAGATGTCCAGTAAGCCGATGTCTAGGACACATTGAGGTAGATGTCCAGTAAGCCGATGTCTAGGACAGATTGAGGTAGATGTCCAGCGGATGATGAGATGATCAAGTACTGGAATCGATGTCAAAAGGGTTGTACTTCCTCATCAGTCATTCACATCCATAGAGTTCTAGTGGGTCTGCTATGGCACGGTTGAAGAGCGGGGATAGAGAATTGCTGCAAATACTCAAGACTAAGGATACTCAGCAGCGATATCGCTGTTCACCATGGAGGCTTGTTGTCCATGATTAAGGAGTGCATTGGCATTCTTTTTTCCAAGTCTCCTGTGAAGGTTTTGTTTGATCAAGGTACTTTTGTTACAGGATTGATTTTGCCAACAAGAACAGTTGTTTTTTGCGCATTAAGAAGAGGGAGTTTACTCAAATGGCGAGGAGAACGGGAATAGCAGGAAGAAGACATTTATACACCACAGGAAGAAAACATTTAGACACCACAGGAAGAAGACGTCTAGACACCACAGGAACTGTGAAAGTCAAGTCGCTCAAAAAATCACTTCAGCCCGCAGATTTTAAGGTGTTTATGGGACGCCAAACCAACCTTTCGTCACAATTCCGAATGACTTGCAACATGATCTTGAACTTAAAAATTGATGCACTCCCAGGAGGAGATTATCAAGCACTTTTTCATTGAGACTACCAAAACGCTCTCGTTTGAGCATAAAAATAAAGTGGAGGAGCTCAGCAAAGTCCTAGCAGGTTTCACCCTTAAAAAACCAAGGCACATTGATGAATTCCAGCAGCCCGGACAAGATTTGTACCATGCCTTCAAATGCCACTGGCCATCGTCCTTGAACTGCTGGACAATCGGGACCACGTATTGCATCAGGCATGTTACCCACGAGATCCGTCCATTCGTCCAATAAACTTCAGCTACGCATAGTCAGACACAGTTCACAGCGCCAAATGGCTGTTTGCGGTACTTTCGGACTGGAACTGAACAGATCCGCTACTATGCCTGGTACACAATGGCTGCATTTGACTCTTGCACTAACTACTGTGCCAAAGTGTTGGTTCGGGTAGTCTACCACTACTAGCCTTGAGGTGCAGCTACTCCTTTTCCGAGCTGCATGCAAGCCTGCAAAATAATGAAGAGGGGCAATCTCCATATGAATATGGCTCATGACTGGCCTCGATTCAGAGATATTTGCTTCACAAGTCCCATTGTATTGCGGTAACTATTCGTTGATTTTACCATACTGTTGCGAATCCTATTGCGTTATGGACCTTTTGATACCTTTGGTCGCTGTACCATTGCGATGCAGTGCTATCACATGAATTTCACATTACCGGTATTATTACCATGACCATTATGAGTTGTTACTGATGCATTGATTACATTGATTACTTGTCCTTTCGCTACTACTACAGTCACTACTACAGTCACTACTACAGTCACTACTACAGTCACTACTACAGTCACTACTACAGTCACTACTACAGTCACTACTACAGTCACTACTACNTACTACAGTCACTACTACAGTCACTACTACAGTCACTACTACTACAGTCACTACTACTTCAGTCACTACTACTACAGTCACTATTTACCGTTGCTGCGTTGCTGCCAGATGTACCGTGTTATTGTACAGCTCATGGCTGCACCTGAAACTAGAGGTACACTGCTATAAAGCGGTGTTGTTAACACTTTTGAACTGTTGTTTAATTAACAGCAATGCCTGGAGGTTTGGATCAACTTACCCATGTTCATTTACTGTTGACATGGAACCACCCCCCCCACTTCAGTCTTCAAAATTCCCATTTGAATATTTGCTACTACCACCAAGATCTGCACTAGAGGCAGTTCCACTCCACTTCACAGTAAAGCTTCTACACAACCTCCACGCCTGCCTACTCTCTTTTTTGAAATCAAAAAAAGGTAAAGTATAAGTATCACGCTTAGCGCCATCCATTTTCAGGGCTAGTTCATTCGGCCGGTGAGTTGTTACACACTCCTTAGCGGATTCCGACTTCCATGGCCACCGTCCGGCTGTCTAGATGAACTCACACCTTTTGTGGTGTCTGAGCGTGAATTGTGGCACTTTAACTTTACGTTCGGTTCATCCCGCATCGCCAGTTCTGCTTACCAAAAATGGCCCACTAAAAGCTCTACACATCAACGGAAAACACCCAAATCACCAGAGGGTACTGAAGTATCTAACAATCCATAGTGCTTGCCTTTCCTAGTACTCAAACTACTAGTGTATTACACCAGCACAGTCCATTCACATCACTTGCCATAAGTACAAGTACTGCGATCATTAGCTTATGATCTCAGACGCACCATGGGCGCTGCCTTTGGGTGCAAATGTGCTTGTAAAGCACCCAGTCGTGCGCATCAGAGACACGCGGTCTCGAGACCCCGGCACCTCCGTGACATGGCGTTGAAAATTGGGGGTATAGACGAATGGCGTTGAAAATCGGGGGTATAGACGAATGGCGTTGAAAATCGGGGGTATAGACGAATGGCGTTGAAAATCGGGGGTATACACGAATGGCGGGGTTAACTTTGGCGTTGGGCTGGGTTGTGACATTTTGGGCTGTGTTCAAGCTCCTCCTACCTTAACCTCGGCATACCGGGCCCGGGACCCCTATGCGGACCACCGAGGGCTTGTTACAAAAGCTTTCACGAATGAATCTGTTCAAAGCGATGGTTGCTTTAAAGGACTTGGAAGAAGCACCCCCACACTTTTGTGCACGACGTAATGGGATAATGATTGACGGACTCAAAGCTTTTCCTAGATCTGCCCTGAATAATCCTACTCACCCTGATTGAAGCCGCTCTGGATGGAGTACCCCCTCTTGACTTGAAGGCATCAGGTTAAAATGCTTACGGCCAGAATTGGTGTATTCTCTGATTACGGCCAGAATTGATGTATCTCTGATTACGGCCAGAATTGATGTATCTCTGATTACTTGCAGTGTTTAGAGGAGATGTTTGATGATCCCTAAACCAGAGGCATCATCTATACTTATATGGGAAACTGGCCAAGGCAGCATCGTGGCGTTTGATACCTTTTGACGCGAAGGAGTCACTGGCCACGGCCGTGTCACCTTTACCGCCCGAAAGATTCCAATCTATGCTTAGCCACTGTGCATGTCCTGGTCTCCAGGACGACCAGAATACATCAGGCGATTTATGGGTGAATGTCGATCCCCAAATATAAAAGGCTAGCTGCCTGCTAGCTTCATAAGTGTAATCATACGAACCCAGGTTGGAGTGTCATCAAAGATGCATCCTAAAACCAGACCCTCCAATGCAAATGTATCTGCTAATGGAAAGGAAGTCCCCGGGAGTTCCCGGAAGTCCACAACTATCTTCATGATACCATGGCTGTGTTGTTCGAACTCGGATCATCACTGAACATTAGTCCGTGGTTACTGTACGGTCCTCCTAACACACCCATGCATAACGCTGAACAGGAATTATCCGATCTACATTTCCCCATTCTTGCACACTCTCGCGGTCACCGCAAGTCACGGCAATGACACGTGTGACACCAGACCTGACCCATTGGACTCACAAGTGTGCTATTCACAAGTGCTCGGTCTAGTCACAAGTGCTTGGTGTAGTCACACATGAACGCGAGACCGCAAGACTGTGAAATGAAGTGTACATGTGGCTATGCTCCCGAGTCGAAGTGTCGCAAAATCGAAAACAAGGACAGTGAAGTATACTTCCACTTGGTTTGGCGGGCGTTCCCAAAGAGCGAAGATAATTTGATATTTGGCTTGCTTAATTTTGGGGCTCGAAACATTTTGCAACCTTGCGCGGTTAGCGAGTGACGAGCAGGTGCGCGCGAAAAAGAAACCGGCTGGATGCACTACGGCAGCAAGTAAAGAAAATAAGTCCGATTCTGCGTCAAAGTTAGGTGCGTTTGCCGCGCCATAAGTCGACTATGGGCAAGCGTCCAGTGATTATTGAGGTGGTCCAGTGGTGGTGTTCTCGTTCCCAAAGAGGCAAGCCTCCCGCCAGATCTATTTACACTTGTCGCTTCCTTGGTGGGTCTGGCGATAGGAGCCATCTTGATGATCTTGTGGCTATTTTGGTTACTCGATTAGAGTCAGCAAACGATGCCCCTCAAAGAAAAGTGAGTCCCCAGAAGTATCTAGGCGGTTCTGGCCAGTTCAGTCCCTGACTAGAAAAGCCAAAGCAGCGTGATTGCGGATTTGTGCAACGCTTATGTTCGAGGATGCGCGCATTGTCAGACGCAGGTCGCGCGATTGTGGGTGACATAAATGAGGGGTGCATACCGCAGATGAAACTTATGTTGCCGTTGAGGTACACGACGCGAGGCTGACCAAGTAAACTCTATGCCAGCAAATACCAATGGGAAGAGGCTGAACTGACTGGGACACAGTTAGGTTCTGGACAAAAATAGATTGGAGAAATAGAAAAAAAGAAGAGCTGTTTCAAGCAGCGCTTCTTAAAAGCACCATTAGTTTTATGACGTTAGTTTCAAAGTATACGCAGGTGGGTGTAGTAGGGCTTGAATGCAGGTAGTGATATGGAGAAAAACATAGCCACGTCAACATGGGCATGAGCTGAGCACCGTGAAGTTGATAGGGAAACGAAATGCACAAACGGTTTTCTCGACGCACATTGCCAGCGTCAACAGGATGCGTTAATCACCTATGCTACCCCAAGCAAGGTGGACTGCGCTGGAGCCTATAGTTTCGGGATTCGAATGCCTGCACACGGAAACAATTCGATCTAGTATTCGGTCTAAAAAGGGCAAACAACGGGTCTGGGCACATGGTCCCGTGACTGCGAATATTCGAAGCCGGTGCTTGGTGTTGCACTGTGAGATACATCCGTACATCACAGTACAGAGATGCTGATGCATGGGAGGTACGACCCGTACCTCAGGAGTG
>NKZP01001289.1:0-25449 GCA_002370765.1 Metschnikowia similis
TGACCCTCATATCGAGACTTTATTAAAGGCAAAAGAAACAAAAGAACCATCTTATGCGCGTGTGAGACTGCACGCTCAACAACGCGCGCACTCACAGGTTCGCACATTTCGTAGTTCAACAAAGCCAGTAGCCTCGTTTTACTTGTACGGTCAGTAAGCCCCAGATTCGGGATTTGACTTGTGGTTTCTTGAACTGATGCAGGTATTCCATGCCTCCATGTACGAGAGCTTTTTACACGGCCACTTGTTTTTTGGTCAGCATGTTGTGTTTGGCATCTGCATATTCGTAGGTCGACTTTAGGCGTTGTGTGCAAAATCTGGGACCAAATGTTTTTGCTGACCTACGTGGCATTGTTCTATGCTGACTAAGTCTAAAATAAGGGCGGTTTGGCAACGAGCCGATGCTCCCTAGTAGGGTCATCCTAATGTACCGTTGGGTCTATTGGACCTTGTGTGCCGCACACTCGAGGCTTCCCCATCTTGAATAGAAAAGAGACAACTGAGGTGCAATGGCCAAGAACTTTGTGTTTTTCAAAGGATCCGGGTTCCAATTCTTCTCGGGGTAGTCACCGTGTATTTATGTGAGTCAATGTACCTCACAAGAATACCCAAGTTCACAACAGCACCAGCCAGCGAAGGAGGAGGAGGGAGAACCTACCCATTTTTGGTGAGCGTCTTTGGTAAGCAGGCCGAACCTGCCACCTGTGCGCTACTTTATATACTTGTCATGGGCAGAATTTCGGGACCTTGAGATTTCATTATTTGAGCATTTATAATCAGAGATATTTATCTAATTCTTTTTTAGTAATTATATTCTATTTTAAAATATCATAACTAGGTTTTAATTGAAAATATATGGAATTATTACCTAGAAGCCGGTTGAATCACCTACTAGTTCCTAATAAAGTTAATTGATGAACCCAAAAACCAAGTACGTAAAGTCTCTGAGGAACCTAGTTTTCGGCATAGACGTACTTAGAGTATTATCATAGTTCTTGATTCAATATCAAAAGATGAAACAATTTGACTATTTAAGTTGTAATTTACAGAAGTTTCGAGTTTCCTCAAATATTTACCCGCCTTATGATCATTTTTTTATTTATCTTCTCCAGACTATTAACTATAAGATACATATATCTATTAGATATCATAAATAGTCCGGCCTTGGGCCAGTGATACTACGTAACATTTGTGACTTGCAAGGTTGCAAAGTATACTTTTATCCAAACTTGTTTGACTAGAAACAGAATATTTTAAGTATTATGTCAGAGTAAGCAAACAATTGCAATTATATGAGTTTTATTATGATATTAAGTCGCATGGCATTGAGGAGTGTTGTGTATGGGGAGTGACAGAGTATAGTTTGAGATTTCTTTTACAAAGGGTGTGAAATTGACTTTAGTGGTGCATTATTAAAGCATATATTCCAGATTCATGAAAGTAGTATATTTGAATTGATTCAAGCAATTAAAAGCCATTTTGTATGGTTCCAGAGGTGCCATCTATTGGAACTTGGATATGGGTAACACGTTTTTTTATGGATTCTTTCCATTTCATCAGCAAGAACAAAGTTGTATTTTTAAAGGTTAAGACTCTTATATATCATCCAAGTAAGAGAGTTATGGTCAAAAATAAGTGATCACGTAAAGAAATGATATTTTGGGCGAGTGCAGGATCATGCAAGTCTAAACACTAAAACCTTTGATTTTATTTACTTTTCGTTCGATTTTTGTAAGATTAACAATCTTGTATTCTATTTATCTAGAGATTTTGATTATATCCTTTGGGTTTGGACATTGTACGAATTTAATGCCAGACAAGATATGGAGCATGTATTAATGGTAATCACTCCAAAGGAATGTGAAAGCAGCGATGAAGAAGATTGAATCCATTTTAAAAACTTACAAGAACAAATCAACCGTTTTCATGTCATCTAGGTTGAAGGCTAGTATTGCATGTACACTGTATTGTAAATGGATGCCATCCCCATAGTGAAATTTAGACCAAGTTGTAAACTTCGTAAGTCATTTATGTTATATACTGTCGAATAGAGCTTTTCGTACATTCATGGATTAATATTGATTTGTATTTCAAGTTCGTTGTTGAGTACATATGAAAACACTGTTTGTAGCAACTGAAACCTGTAAGAAAGAAGTGTTTTACCAGCAAATCATTTCAAGAAAACAGGATGTAGTCTATGAAAAAGTATATGGATTATAAAATGTCTACAAAGTTCAAGATAGAACTACAAAAATCATTTCATGTACTTTAAACGGAGCCTTTTATGCATATAGCCTGTTTTTGAATTTATTAATACTCCCTTGAGGGGTGGTAACTCGCAGAATTTATCATTCAACCATTAAATTCCTTTTCGTTTTGAAAATCCTTTTTTACCTCACTCATCTCGAAGCGGTCTGTTTCAAATGTCTCTTAGGACCAGTCACCTTGTGGAAGCTTAAGAGTGGTATCGGGGGCCAAGTAGCTCTGAATCTCGCTGTTTTCTGAAGCCACCTGCTGAAGCACATCTTTCATGGGGGAAGGGGGTGGTTAGCCTCGGAGCCGTCTTTTGGGCGTATCTGGTTTACTTCCGAAACGCCAATCTGCCGTCCCAGCCATGGCAGCTAGCTTCGGTACTGTTTAGAATTGCCGTGCCCTTAATTGTCCTGCGAACTGCTTGATTAATCCGGAGTCCTTTACCCGACTTTTCCGATAATCGTGATGTGACTAGAGCGTCATCTCCGTAATGCGTATGGTCAGCTGGGAGCGTGAGCGACAATTGCCCTTTGTTGGTCCAAATTGCCCGGATGGCCGTTTGTCCATCGGCTGCATTCCATGGCCAGTGACTACCGTCGTTAAGCCATGGTATGCTCATAAAATTCCATACTTCCATGGTTTGGTTGGTCGGAATTCGAACCATTTCGATGGGTTTAGATGTATTTCCTTGCATTTCCATGACCACAATTCAGCCCAAAATATTTCCCTGATATCAGTCTTCATACCTATCCTCTGACGATACCCTTCTTCCAAGGTGCGTCAAAAACTCCAGCTACACTAGACTCATTATTTCCAAAGAAATGTTCGGAATCAAACAATTAGCCCATTGCACTGATCTTCGTGCGTGTCATTGTGTGGCCCAGCACCCTGGCCCTGCGCGTGCAAGAACGGTCATGCACCAGTCCGCAAGGTCATCGCTGCCGCCGAATATACCGGAGCAACGGGAAACTGGGGCTCGTCGAAAGCTCCCCCGGGCGCTATAAAAGTCGCCAGGATGTCTTTTTGAAGTGTGCAACCATCATGAAATTCACTCAGTTAGTTCTTTGCTTCTTTGTCGCAGCTGCTGCGTCAGCCAGTCCCACCACCCCACCGGCACTCGACGTGGACGCAGCGGAAAGATTCAACGGCCCCGAAGAGGAACCCACCGCCGTAGATCTGTCTCCCGATAGACCCACAATCACCAAACGGGCTTTAGCCATGGACGACAACAAAAAGGCCCGTTGTTACCCCCTCCCGTTAAAAGGTGAGGACAGCACGCTGACGTATACATGCGTGTAGAACGGCCAACGACGGAACAAGGCATGGTGGACAAGAACAGTTGCTTCGGGAGTGCACCCGTAAGCCACCGAAGGCAGCTGCTGGTGCTCGGGGTATGCGATGCACACAACACGAGTGCAGATATGCCACCGTCAGTGCCGATTGAATTGGGGATCGGGGTGTGTCAGGCCAACGAGGAGCGGAGATTCAACTCCACCTGGCCAGGTTAAAGCAGAGAAGCGGCGCTTGGTTTGGCAAAACCCTATTGATCCTGAGTGGTCAATCACTGAGACACTAGTTAGGTATTGAGAGGAATAAATCACCATGACCATTCTTAGTCGTAATAAGAAGCCCATGATTCTGTGGTGGCACCATTGAAAGCAAAGAGCGACATGTGCTCACATGAAATAATGCACACACAACATCGTGTGCCTGGTCAATGGGAAATGACTTGAGTTGTCAGTACCACCATGTAAGCTCTCGGGCCTCGAAGGCCAACATCGGGAACTCCCCCTCGAAAGTCCGACTTTTCCTGGAACTTCAACTAAGCAATATCTTGAAGCTGGTCGCCTTCATTCGGATAGTCTCCTTCATTCGGATAGCGATGTAAGCTCCTACAAGTAGTCTCTGTGTGGGTCAGACAGCGGGCGTGTTAAGTTTCGACACTTGGATCTCAGAAATATACTTTTGTTTGTATACAGATTACACTGGTGTAAGTGAGTTCGTACCTAGTTGACCACCGAACCACGGGGGGTGGTCGGAGGGGTATTTATATCATGTCTCGCTGCAGTCCTGCATGTGCTCACTGTTTTGAGGGATTATGTTGATGACGCATGGCCCATCGGGGCTGTGCACGCGATGGTCCATACCTGCATCTTGACAGGGCGCGCCCAAGCTTTTCAGACCAGCCACTGGCTCCAGCCACTGGCATCGTCGCCGGGCAGTACAAGAAGGCTGAAGCTAGTTGGAGCACAGGCAACAATGCCAGCAATTAAAATTTCAGAAGAATTTGATGATCAAGGACGACCCGGCAAACAACAGAAAGTGGGTGGGGGCCAGACCATATGGTTGCTGGCTATGAAGGTCAGAGTACAGCACTGACCTTAATAAACATCACAGTGGATCCTCGAGGGGCAGGGTGTTGCGTTGCGGCTAAAACTTTACCTTCCACCGAGTATCCGTGTTGGAGCAGATGAGGTTCAGATGAGGCACAGAACGCATTGATGATTCCCATAACGGAACATGGAAATATGATAAGCCAGCAACTAAGGCAAAAGGACCGAAGTAACTGAATGACACCAAAGACATATCCAAAATGCAGATGGGTAACATGGATCACTTGCTGGCCTAGAGACGGCGTGGCTACTTGAACCCTTCAACTTATGGGTCCGCCGAGCATTAAATTACTTGAAGTAGCGGCGGAATTGAAGTGACAATTGATATGGAATGGTGTGCTAATGAATCGGACTTGGGAGATTTTCGTCTGGCTTGCACCGAAGGGCCATCCAGAAAGGGCCAAAATGCTAGCTTGTATTTGCTGGAGATTCAAGAGTCGCTCACACAGAAAAATGCTTTGCACTCATCGAAAAACAGGATGAACTTCTTTAGGACCGGCCACACTGCTGCTTCCAAGCACTGGACGGCTTCAGTGGTTCTCTGCAGTATTCATACCAGCCGGCAAATGTAAAAACCAGCAGCAAGTGGTTCATGCCAGCGGCAAGTGGTTAAAACCTGGGGATCAAAATCCTTTAAACCAAGCATTGAAGTAAACATACTAATTCCCCAGTCCTTTGGTTACGAATGGGTCTTGAAATGCCAAAGCTGGATTGCTGCACCTTGCTGGCATGCCTAACAAAGTGCAGTCCGCTCAGACTCGGGCAACGGAATGGGTCAGCAGAATGGAGTCTTGGGTGTGTGCGTGCTGAAAATAGTAGACAAGAGTAGCCTCTACACCAAAGGAGCCGCATCCGCCAAGAATGAGGCGGCTATTTGGTGGAAGCGCCGCTGCACTGTTCTCGCGAGAGCTTTATTAGCACTCCAGCAACCACTCAAAGCGCCAAAACATTTAAGCCAGTAGAAAAGGTCAAGGACTGAATCGGTTGCATTGAGCCGCTGAGCCGCCAAGCCCTCTAAAAGCCCTCCTCAAAAGGCAACTTTTCATCGCAAGTGCGGATGCCCAGTTTCTGTACACTTCCGTGAGTAAACATGACCTCTAAGTGTTAGCGCCTGAGCTTGAGTTGCACGGCCCTACTGTCGCGCGAGACTCCGGCGTGACTCCTGGGTGGACTATATGCAGGTTAGCAAAATGTTGAGTGTCAAGGATTGAGCGCGCACTTTGTTATCAAAGTATACCAATACGCATGTTTACAAGGTGGCCTAATCCGTGTCCTCCTGAGTTGTTGAAGGTCCACACCAATACTATAAAAGGAGAAGGATCCCCCAAGCTTATAAGAGTAATCAGATAAACTACGGAGGTGAGACATGCCAAGAGTGTCCACCAATTCCAGACCCACCAGAAATACTTCTAGTGTAGATTCAAGTGAAGCCTCACTTGAATCCTCAGAACCCAATGGAGAAGTCTTCACATACCTAGAGGACACTATGAAGACTATACTAGACTTTAGCCAAAGTCACTCCCACTGGAAACTCTATGGCAAACCAGATCATCCAAGTCTTGATCCGGATACAGAATATAAGAGATTACAGATTATGAGACTTTCATTCCTGCTGCTGATTGTCCCGGTACTTCTTTGTGCCAAGAACAGCTTACGTGCTCCTAAGATCTACTACTTAATTGTCGAACATTTCTCGGCAATATCACGGTTCCCTCTTGAATATACTATACCCCCCCCCGCTGGTTTTCGGGGTATCTTTAACAAAGACTCTCCTGTCATCCCGTACATTGTTTATGCCTTAGATCAACAATTTTCAACCCTTGTCCGAAAATGTCTGTCTGATATTCCATCCAATGATCCTCGTGTTTTCAATAAGGAATATGTTGACACCAGTTATCTTCCCTCCTTACTTCCCTGTGAAATTCAGAGCGGTATTCACAGTTTTGGTATTCCCATGCTTGAATACATCGAAGCGGCAGCTAAAGGTGTCTATGTACCTCTCGTCAAATACTGCTTAGCTTTTGGCTTTTCTCGTGCTCAACTCTGTTATCACTTACAGATGGCCACTGTCAAGCGTGCCAAAACTACTTTTCAGATTAAGGCATACAACGAAGGTTACTTTACGTTGATACAGGGCACTGGTCCTCTTCTTACGGATGTGACTACGTTTATCAACTTCCTCATCTCGTGGAACCTTTATCCGTCTCGTAAGCACTCTTCAAAATCTACTTCGAGATCGATTATTGTTGGTTCGTATCCTACGACCAGTACTTATCTTCACTCATCTGATTCAGATAGCTCGTCCGATCTGACAGATGAACCAAGCCCCCACTCTAACGGTACGTTCCGTACGACGAACACCAATGGCAAGAGGGGCTCCGGCAAGAATAAAAACAATGGCAAACAAATTGGCAACCCTCGCGGCAAGAAGAAGAACAACACCAAGAACAAGAACAACAACAACAACAACAACAACAACAACAACAACAAGAACCAGAACAATAACAAACAAAACAAGTCGGAAGGAAAACAAAATGAATCATCGAATGGGCTGCGAGATTACACAAAAGGAAAAAGTGTGAAAGCTCCTCCACCGCGAGAAAAGGCCCGGTGGTCAACGAGGTACCAAATCACTGAACTCTGCGTCCCCTGAACATTGTGCCAAAACGGATTGAAATCTGGGGCATGAAACTTACCACATCAAATTAATTCACTGATTGAGAAAGAGCCACAATGCCAGCCCAGGACGATTCCCTATTTTCCGAGCACTTGATCGACATTGACTCATGGGATAAGGAAATCAGGGAAGCCTTTCTAAGTGGATTGGGCGTCGACCCACCGCAATATGGAACTGAACCCGTCAAAGAGATCGCCAACCAGGTGACTTTGCTCACAAACTACATTCAATTGTTCGAGGTCGTGAACACGACTTCCGAGGTCGGCATGACACGTATATCTGGGGCCCTAGTGAGAGAGTTGAGGGCGTCGGTATACGTAAAAAAGCTATTTGTTTCACGGGACAAAGAGGCATTCAAGAAGTACTTCTCAAATGACAGGTACGAGCAGGCGTATCGGGCAGGGCATATGAAGGTTGCCTTAGCGCTCAAGGAGAGGATGCCGGTATTGCGAAAAATTTCCTCGGTAAATTATAGAAGTCTTGAGACCCTCGGTGACATCGCCTCAGCCATGATGACAGGAGTCCGTGAGGCACGAGGGGATTTACGCAATCGTGCAGGAGTCCGCGCGCGAGCGATCCGTCTTCTTGTTGATAATTGGAAAGGCACCACTGAAGCGGGGGTACAAGTCATCGAAAACGAGATCAGGTACTTCCACAGCGAGTTTCCCACGGCGAAGCATTTCGTTCAAGAAGAGTCGTTGTTCAAAAGTCTTCTCTATTCGTTCGATTCGGAGGGAGCACAAGTTGTGAAATACTGGGAGAGGGACTTTCTCTCTCCACTGACGCCAAACGACAAGCTTATCACACTTATCAAAACCAGCCTCGTGCCAAAAATACGTCAGTTGGGGCTCGCACGTTTGGACGGAGGAAGGGCGCAGAGCGCGGAAATCCATGCGGAGTATTCAAGAATCATGAAGGAAAATAGCTGCCATGACGATTTCTACGCAATCTCGCAGCAGCCGGACACGAAGGCCATGCTAGCTCACAAACTTTCGGAGCGTGATCCGGACTTGGACGAAAAAAGGACAATGGGGGATAAGGCCATGAAGATGGTGATCAACCTCGCCAAAGAACCTGGAACCTGCTGGAACTGCCTACAGAAGGACCATGCCACGAGGGACTGCCCAAGGCTCGTGGACCCAGACACATACCTCGCGGCTCTCATAATGCCAGATTATAAAGAAGTCACCAAGCGCGACAGACCCGAATATCAGGAAAGAATGGCACTCTTCTGGAACAAACCCACTCAATGATAGAAGTCGAGGCTTGTACATCTTGCATGTAAGACGCTCTCAAGCAAACTTGAAAACGTAAGAACTCCCCTTCATTGTGTTATATCAGAAATGGAAGCCAACGCTCAGGATTGATAAGCGCCAATTTAAGGCAAATTAGCGACCTCAAGAGTAATGAGCATTTGAAAGAATCATCATTGACAGTGGGCTGAGACTTCCTAGATAATAAAAGCCTCACTGTCCAATTTCAAGAGTTTCCACGCACGGAAACAGGAATAGTGGACGATAGCGGGAGCTATCGCCCTCGCCCAGGAGAAGGGATGATCACCATCGGAGTGATAAAATCCGAATGCTTTTGGGCAGCGTGATTTGCGCTCAGCCTCATCAGTACCATGGACATAGACGCCGTGAATGAATCCGTATTGGTTTTGTGGATGCAAGCATATACACATCAGCCAAGATGGGGCATCCTAGATCTGGTGGGCAGCAAAGATACCTACGAGGTGCCCACGTTGGGAAGTAAGGTCTTGAAAGGCATCCAGGTGAAGGAGCCAACCACAGAGGACACCAGAGCTGTCCACTGGGAAGCACAATGTCATATAAACGACAGATCGACTGCGAAGGGCTCGAGGCCTCAATGCATAGTCGGCCCGCAAGCTAAGGATGCAACACAAGGTTATATGAGCACGGACATGAAAGGCCGTGTCGTATACTACTGTGGACTACACAATAAGCAGGACAGCAACAATCCACTTTACATTCATGAAGACTTTGGACACGGATATAAACCTAAACTGGGCGCGGAAGGGGGTCATTTGCAGGCGCGAGGGCATCCAAGTCACATTTGCAGATGCATTCGGAGCTGCAATGTATGTTTCGAAGCGCATGGGCGGGCGACTTTTCACAATCAGATGAACCTCTGGTCCTGCGATTGAGCGGCTGCTCGGGATCCAACTTGGCTGAGTAAACCCTGGACCACACAGCAAGAGATTAATGTGCTACTCATGACCGAACAAATTCCAACCATGTTTGGGCTATTTAGGACCAAAGCGGACGAGATTTACGAACATAGACGGAATGGAAATTGATCGTACTATATGGGTCAAGCATGGGAAGATCCGGTACGTCACCCATGACAAAGGTACAGAACCTCCATCCGCGTGATTCGTCGAGGATCTTTCCATATAGCTTGACCCAGTTCCAAGTTATATGGCGCCATTGAACGGCAGAGCGGAACGTGTATACGGCGTGGTAGCTGATAAGACCCGATGCAGACGCATGGCAACCTCGACCAAGTACTTCCACAGCGCGAAGCTACCTTCCCTACCGTCCACAAACATCATCATAACCCGAATTCGATGGGGAGATTTCGGGGGAGCCAGGAGTTTATAAGGCCTCAGCTGTGAATAACCCTGAGCGTCTTGCTAAACTACCCACTGTCAAGCCTGGATTGGCGAAACTTTATTCTGAAGGTGAAGACTCCACCAAACTATACAGGAAACCAGAGTCAACAGCCTAACAGCTACCAACAGACTCTCATGCACTTGGTGAAAAATTCATGGAGCACTGCGAAGCCATGAAGTCCATGATATCGACACGGAAGATGAATACGGCGTCGATGTGACGAAGACTCTAGGGGCTTTGCGCCGATGCAGGCATCACAGCGAGAGCTTATTATTAACAACACCAAAGTGAACAAAAGGCAAAAGATGCACGACCCACTGTTGCGAACGACAAGAATTCTATGCAACGTGAAAGGTGCTTTACACAATTATCGGGAGTCAACTCAGAGTTCAATGCCAAACAGAATGACTTTGAGGTCCCCAAAATTTGAAAAACAGTTTTTCATCAGACAGCACACGGGAAGTCGATAGGAAACCTTCGGACAAAAATTCGTCCGAGTCGAGAGTCAACAACTAGAGCTTCGTCAACATTCTGAGCCACCATTGCCTGAGAAACTTGAAAAATTGATTGAGTACCGCGCACACGAAGCAAGTGCAACAGAATGAGACATGCCAGATTCACAATGCCATGCTTCTTCCGCCGAAGATATCCAAATCAGCCAGCAAGTAATTGAAATGATTGAGGACGCAGGATTCTGGGAACGTGGGCCCACTCTCTTCTGGTGTTACAACACAAGATAGCCAACACGATCGAAGGAGCTCATCCTATGACCAAAAACCTCGAACCAATTCCGGTTGTGGTAAATAGGGATTCAGGTGTGGCTCCTGGACTCATTGGAGCCCTAGATCAAGCAGTCACTACCTGGGACAGTACGCATGCGCCGAATCCACATGTCATTGATGAAATCTCGGAAGAAGAGCTGCTGCCTGAATCAATGAATGACTTTGGAGTTATCGAGGTCGTGGAGATGCCTCGAGACTTCTTTCGTGGTGCGCAAGAAAGTCACTTAAAGGGAAACGTGCCCACGAAAGGACCGCTATCAGTGAATGCCGATTCCAGCTTGACAATGACACAAGTTGACGACAATGGGCCACGTGTACTTTGTTCGAGTATTTGGTCCCAGGAACATGGAGTATGTGCACATTGCATACGTCTTAGTTCTATAACTTGTCATCACTAATACGTAAAGGTCCCGGGAAGGTCATAACAACGCCTTATTCCAAAACATAGCTCGTGTTGGGGAGGCTTCACCTCGAAGCCAAACACGGCAGGGACGCGGTAACCCACACAGAAACGGCGGAAAAGGACAAGTTGGATCCGATGAAGGTCTACGAAGAGGTACCCAGATGACCGAGGACCCCGTGAGAACACCCATGGTGCCCGATTCGTCTACACAGAAGGTGAACAGGAAGCAAGGCAAGCGGCCCATAAAAGCCAGACCAGCAGCGGTGTTAACGCGTGAGTAGGGCCTTAAATGTGTCAGTCCCAACTTCCCGCGTGACATTGGCGTGACGTTTGGTTGCACCGAGCGTGTGCAGGCTTGGGAACGAAGCTCCCCAACCACGATAAACATAAGAGGGGGCAGGTATGACACAGAAAGTCGCTGTATACCAATACACTGAAGCAGAGGCTGAACAAGGGCCTTAACGGGGTTCTTGGTTGCTCAAACACCTGTCACCAATGGGCACCGTGGGGCTCCCGGATATTTGCCCAACAAGCCATTGCCAAAGGAATATGACACATGGGGGTGAGTTCCGCATACCTTCACGTGTCACTATCGCACACGGCAAACTTACGCCGCCCTCGAAAAGAACGTTCCAGGCATTGAACGCAGCCGCGTGTGGAAAGGAGTGAAGACACTGTGGAAAGGAGTGAAGACACTGTGGAAAGGAGTGAAGACACTGTGGAAAGGAGTGAAGGCACTGTGGAAATGAGTGAAGACACTGTGGAAAGGAGTGAAGGCACTGTGGAAATGAGCGACGGCACTGTGGAAATGAGCGACGGCACTGTACGGATTCCGAAACGCCGGAGAATCCTGGGACGTTAGCCTAGGGAGTGCATTTTAAAACATGGGGTTCAAGAGGGTGCCAGTGCCCAAATTGTTGACGAAGAAGCTTGGGTGGGACCGAGAAGTAGGAATTGCGGTCTAGTCTGAAATCTCAGTGCTGTGGAGAGTGAACACGTCCGCCTTGAGGTCCCCGGAGAGCTCAACAAAAGCTGGAGAGTAATAACAAAGGATCACGGGGAAAGACAATTCTGTGGTACGCAGTTCACGAAAACCGAAAAGCACGAAACCCGGAGCATGTATCACCGAAGGAATCGAGGAGAGTTCTGCTGGCGGACTACACACAAGATAGGACGGACGAGAAGCTAGAAGCTTCTGATATACGATTGTACCGAGGATTACTCGGGTCATTGAACTGGTTGGCAACCCTCGCCCTGCCGATATTGCCTGCAGCGTCAGCAAGCCAGAATCACATATGAGCGAGACCACTCAGGGACACCTCAAACAAGAAACTCTTCACATCACTTCGCAACCACAAGGGTGTGTCTCAGCCATGAAGAACTCCAGCAGAGAAAGGGCCATATTTTTAGTGACGCTTCATTGGGAACCACGATCATCGAAAGTCCAAAGTGACACATTCTGCACGCCGACGTCACGCCAGCCATTAAATCCAAAGAAGAATGTGTTATTGACGAGCACGCACGTTATGGTTGCAGAGGCTCTGAGAGGAATTCGAAGCAGAATCCCAACCCCCGATATCGAGACAGCAATGATCAAGGCAGCAATGATCGAGGCAGCAATGATCGAGGCAGCAATGATCGAGGCAGCAATGATCGAGGCAGCAATGATCGAGGCAGCAATGGAGTCGTTCTCAGCGGTACAGGGAGCCTCAGCCCACAAGCATGTATTCTGAGCTCAGGGAGAGCACCGGCCAAAAGTGCGCTAGGGCACGTTGCGGTAAATCACGTCCCTACCAGGTACACATGCAGGCCTTCTCACGAATACACTTCAGAACATGCTCTGGACACCCGTTCCTTCTTCGGCGAAACATACCAATCACTAAACGCATGAGTCATCTTGCACGCTCACTCACTTGGAATGCTTCTCTTCGGCAACTTCGTGCAGTGGCGCAGGCGTCAGGGAAGCCTTAACGCCGGAGCTCGAACTACACGCACTGGCCCTAATGTCCCAGGCATTGGCGTGACCCCCGGTGGCTCGCAGAGATGCAATATAGCAAGATGGCGAAGCATAAAAGGCCCTCGGCCGCGAGAAGTGGCTCGGTGTTAATAAGCGGGTGTTTTTCGACGTCTTCGGCATGCCTGTGGTGAAGCTATCGCACCCGTTAGGCCAAGTAGGAGGACATGGCATGCTCAAAGAGCTATTAGGATCCCTAGGTGGAATGTGCCGGGCCAGACTTGGCAGTTGAAGGGGCATAGTTGCAGAGTCCTTGGGCCAGTGTGTTTTGAATCTTGCGTTTGGTCACCACATAGAAAACTGACACTGGGTGGCCAGAAGTATTTTGGAAGACTTCTGCTTCGTGGAGTGTGCCAGGAGACTCCGCTGTGAAGCCTGCACGCTGTTTTTTCTTTGCCGCCATACATGACCGTGGACTGGTCGGACAAGCGGCTGATAATGCTTTGTGTGACTCACAAGACTGGGAAAAGAAATCGTTCATGTCACTCGGTTCTGCACTTTAATCAAGTCCTTCCGCCGACACTTGAGACCGCTCTTGGTCCACATACTGTGCTAGTCACTCAGCGACCAGGGGCTATAATCCTCCGGGACTGGACCTGGCATTCGGACGGGGGAGAATGTTGCGTAATTGCACTTTTGCTAGAGGAGTAGATCTTCAAGGTGGCTGCCTTGTTTGTTGGGTGTACTCGGAAATCTTAATGCCTGCCTTGGGGACATTCTGCCGCTACCTGACCCACGCATTTGGGGATACTCTTGCATTAGGGCCTGACCTCTTAGCTCTGCAGTATGCAAGCGGATCGCATGAAGGACTGTGCCTTGTGGCACAATTAGACTGGGCATTGTTGTCTCGCCGTTTCGTTTTGCCGTTTTTGGTTGCGCCTGGTGTTGCCGTTTCGTTTGCGTTTTTGTTGCCGTTTCGTTTTCGTTTTTGTTGCGTTTCATTTGTTGTTTATTGTTGCGTTTGTTTGCGTTTTTGTTGCGTTTCGTTTTCGTTATTGTTGCGTTTCATTTGCCGTTTATTGTTGCGTTTCGTTTGCCTTTCCGTCTGCGCTTATCAAAAGCTTTTGTCTTGCGGGTTTGTCTTGGCATCGTGTCGGACATCTTTCCTTGGCGTCTTGCTGTCTCGTCTGACCTGACCACCGCTCTTTAAAGGCACCTCCTCCCGGACATTATCACCATACAATGAAGATCTCTCATTTCCTCGTGGCTAGTGCCATCGCCATCTCTGTGTATGCCAGTTCAAAGGACCCCTGGGCCTTCTTTGCCAGAGTAAATGGCAGGTCGGTGCCGCTCCAGATCTCTGAAATTAACAATGACACAATATCGCCCGTCATGTATTCAGAATACAACAGAGATGCCCGGGAAATCTTCCTCGAGGACGGCCGCGCCCGAACCTCCACTGGCTACGTGGGCGTGATGGGTGACTACTTGGTTCATGAAGGGATCAAATACGCCCGCAAGTTCAAGTTTGATGTCGATAATAAGGTGCTTGAGCCTGTACTCTACCGCTGCAAGATTGCAGGCCGTCCCGGGGACTTCATCTTCGTCAGATCAGGCACCCTCTGCTCCATTGTGGAAGTCTACCTCACGCAATACAACAGAGAAACCGGGTACGATTTGGCAGAGGAAATGGACGAAGACAGACCATTTGCCTCGAAACATGGGGACTTCAAATGGTGGACCATAGCTTAACCATGGACAGGTGTCGTGGGGAGATTCTATTGAACCGGTAATAGAGTCTATACCATCAAAGAGGTGAGTATGCACTTCCACTTCGGGTGCATTACACTTGTGATATTTGTAGTGGGTCTGGTTCTAGGAGCCATCTTTCGTGGTCTGCCTCCCGGGCTGTATCGATTACTGTTTGAAGGTTGGCGAGCGGTGCGCCTTATATAGGTGGGAGTTCTCCTTCAATAAAAAACCCAAAAAAAACAAAAGCCCAACTCACTTGTTTGCTGTGCTTGCTGCTTGCTTGCTTGCTTGCTTGCTTGCTTGCTTGCTTGCTTGCTAGCACGTTACATTACTGCACGTGTTCGGTCTGAGGTCTTCAATACGATGAGGAAAGGTACATAAACCCTGCTACCACAGTCCGTGGTTCGGTGGTCAACCCGGTACGAACTCACATAAGTCAGTGTGATCTGCACACGAAACAAGTATGTTTCCGAGATCCAAGAGTGAAACTCAACAGAAAGTGAACTTGCGTATCACGTTTGCCACGTGCCTGCATCTGCCGTTGTTCCAGCTGCACCAGATGTCCTGAAGTGTGTGACTGTCGCTCACCGTATCTTCATGATCCCACGCTGTGCTCTTCGAGCTCGGATCCCCACCGACCATTAGTGCGTGGTTCTCCAAACACACCCACGTATGATGCGGGGAAGATGTTATCCTCTCTACACCTGCAGGCGCCAAACAATTTGATGATTGTTTAGGAATGAACACAAGAGTAAATGCTAAGGGATAACCCATAAGCGGAAAATCTTTGAACCATTTCGCACTTGAGTCGGCCCACAGTTTTACTTCGGAGGGAGTGCCTTGCTTTTTTCATCACCGGTGCGCGTGTTGGCCGTAATTGGAAACTACAGGTCTTGGAGAGATTGTGCTGGGCTAAAGATTTGACAGAGTCCTGCGCAGGCATTGGCGAGTCTTTCCCATTCTAGCCCTCGAACGCTTGTACCAAAAGGCCTTTTGCCTGGTTGGAGAGGCTCGGGCGGGGGTGTTTCATGATCTTGACTTGAAAAATAAGGAACGTTGATCACGCGTGCTAGCCGAAACCCGTACCAAACCACCCATCCCAGCCTGCCAACAAACAGGCTAATGTGGGAATCCACGAATCTGCCTCTTGATTATAGCCGTCCAAAAGTTTCCGCTCTCCTCGAAGAGATGCGTGATAAATGGCGTTGTGGTAAATTCTCAGCCAAAGTAAGAGCTCAAGTCAAGTTTTTGGGAATTGAACTCTTGGCTGGAAGCAAGCCCCAGAAACGCCTGTGGCAGCCAGCGCCGGGGCACACTGATACTCTTCATCCATTCTGGGAACATCAGCACCAAAAAGGGCTCGTCACCTCCACCAGCTCTACTTCAAACGTGGTGAGAGTTAGCAGGGCACTTTGAGCCTGTAGCAACAAGTCAAGTCAACCGGCAACCGAACGACCATTAGTGTCTGCAACAAAACTAAAAGCTCCACCCAAAAAGAACCCAATCCAAAGCTAATGCCAAACCTCGAAACAGTCCCAAAAGCCGAGTTCAACGGGAGAAAATATTAAAACACCAAATGAGTGAACAAACCACACAATCGGTAAACAAGCCACACAATCAGTAAACAAGCCACACAATCGGTAAACAAACCACATAATCAGTAAACATACCACACAATCAGTAAACATACCACACAATCAGTAAAGAAACAAAACACCCAATAAAGTCACCAAGAAAAGGCTAAATCACGCGCACTCACCAAAAAAAGTAACAACGCAAAACATTGTCCGATTAGCCATCCTTGTTGTGGCCGGTGGCGCGGCGGGAAATCGCCAGCACAGCCCCTTTGTTCCCACCATGGATGGCTCAAAGCCCTGCTCAACGAAAATGACCGAACACCACCGCTTTCCATGCAAGAATACACAGCCCGACCCCAGGCGGTTTTCCAGGACTCAGCAGAAAACACAGATCTTCCATGGCGGTGCCCAGTGCTACATGAAGGCTCGGTCACGGGCATGGGTCTGGATCGGAACTCCGGTGCAATCTTGGCTGCTCGCCAGCAGCACGCATTGTACATGGAACACCATTTTTGTTTCCACACAATGCTTGGGAGTATGCCCAGGTGTTTCAAAAGCTGTAGGACCTTCTCAGCCTCTTTTTTAACTTTCCCCCCGGCAGAAAAGCCCGCCGACTGTTATGGAGCACACTAGTCCAAACCTTGTCGGGAACATTTGGAGTCTGCGTCTAGACAATGTGGAACCTGAGCCATGAGCATGAATCGAGTCATGAGAATGGAATTGAGCCATGTCCATAGAATTGGGTGAAGAAAATCTGGCGGCAAGTTAGGGAATATTGCCTCCACTCGTGAAAATTTGAAATCAAGCCACGAGAGTTTGGAGTCGAGTCTTGCGAACCTGGATTTGGGGCCAAGAAATTGAATCGAATGTGTCAATGGTCCGTGGACTTCAAATTGCCCATCATGCCGGAACAATGACCGCGGCCTCTGTTAGCTCCATTGCCAAGAGTTTGCTCCCCAGGGATTTGGGAAACAATAGGACTCTACGCGTGGCTGGCTACGGATGCGCATCCCACAAAGGCGTGCCTCGAGCATTGTTAAAGCCACTCCACACACGGCAATCTAACCAACTTGGCGATATTGTTGCCCTTGCGCCTGCTGCTTCAGTTGGCCGAGTGCATGGCGGGCGCCAACTATGAATTCACGCGAGGGTCCCCCATGAACACCCCAAACCGTGAAGACCTTCCATTTGACCTTGACAGCTCTTGTGGCCTCCACCGCTTGAGCAGAGACCCCCCAGGTCGAGCCAGAGACTGGTAAATCGTTGGGATTATTCCTCAAGCAGAAGGACAGGTTCTTGCAGTTCGGCTCGAGTGTCTATGACAAAGGGAAAACCACCAATGCCACGTTTTCACCCGAAATGTTTCCCATACGGGTGTACTACGAAATCGCCGAAGACCAACTGCGTTTTGTGCGAACTGCAATTGGTAACGTGGGCTTTGTGAACTCTACACTTTCCCATGGCCCCGAGGTCCCAAGAGTTGATTGGCATTTGCTTCTGTGTCAAACCTTGCCCTTTTCCACTGTCTTTCTGAAGACACATACGTTTCCACACATAAGCGGGAAGGCTGCATCCCAACGAGAGGGTACCTTTTCTACTATAATGATGACACTGGTGAACCGTATCCCAAAGAAAGAGTTACTGTTGCGAAATATGTTCAGCCAGCCGTAAAACCACTGACGGCTCAAGGTGATGGGGCCACACCCCACAGCGAAGAGATGGCTGGAAAACAAGACAAGCTCACTGCTTCTGAAGATGCTACTACTTCTGAAGATGCTACTACAGATGAGAAGGCCCCACTGGGCAACGAACAGATAGCTGGAAAACAAAATAATCTCACCACTTCAGCAAAGCCTAATAAAAACGTTGAGGCCCCACCCGCCAACGAAGAGACCGTTGGAAAACAAAACATTCTCACCACTACAGGAAATACTACTAAAGATGAGCAGAACTCGAAGAGCAGCGGCCCCTTTTCTATCGTTGTAAGTGCAGATGGAAGAAGCTTGCCACTCATCCTTTCGGCTGACGGAGATGCCTTTCTTTGGGGAATTCACAGCCTTCAATCCCACCGGTTCTACTTTGAAGGGGACCGGATTGTTAGCAAGGGCGCTTCTACAAAATACGTGGGGTTCGAATCTGAAATGCTAGGCTTCACTGCCGCAAACACTGAAAGTCCACTTATGGTCGATAAATCCACTGGAAACCTGAGCCAGACTGTCTGGTTATGTCAGTTTGAACTGCTGTTAATACACCTTGTTCATAGCACTCCACTCACTGGCTGTTAAGAAGGGAAGATCCACATTGAACGTTCAAACAAAACGGAAGGGTCCGAATCCAAAGAAGAGGGACAGCCCTTGATTTTCGTTGCAAAGCATGGCAACGAATCTTTCGCGCTCACCAGTGATCCGGACTTTATGTACTACGATGCCTTGTCCTATGGATACCCTCTTCCTCCGGTTGAAATTGGAATCAGCGACAGCTATGCATTCCCAAAAAACACAATATTCGAAGGTTTTGCAGGCTTCCAGCTTGATTTCTTCGGTTTTGGCAAGCTAAGCGATTACGAAAAATTGAAGTTGGACGTGGACAAGAGTGGGCAGCTCCGAGGTGTGGATTTCAAGTCCTGTGAGCGTCCCGATAGCAATATTCACGACATTTTGAGAAACGGTCTTGCTGACACGAACTGTTTCAGTGTTGAAGTGATTGTCGCCAGGTATGTCAGAGAAACAGGTGATTTTGACAGGATTGATGGACTTTCCGACGGGAAGGTTTCGGGGAGCTCTGGAGGTGATTCTGGTTTTGATGAAGATGGTGAATCCGAAAACCGAGGAAATGAAACTTCAAAAGGTGAAGCAAAAGGTAAAGGCACTCCCAAGGCAGACAGTGGGGTGAGCAAGGAGCCACAAGAAAAGGGCGAAGGCGAAAAAAAAGAGCCCGCGGCCGATTCGAAACCTAAGCCAGAAGAGAAATCCAAGCCCAGTGAAGGCTACAAAGATGAGTCGGCTCCTGAAAAGCACGCCAATCCCTCGTCGCAAGTGAATGGTTTGGATAGATCCGCATCCAACAATTCCAAAGAGGCCTCGACCGAGCCCACTAGCTGGGACACGTCCATTGCGTCAAACGGATCCAGATCTAGCTTGAGGAAGAGCCAGTCTTCGCACTCCACAAATTATTCCATGACGGGCTCTTCAGTGTATCACGTTAACAGAACGAGAACTGTGATTTCGTATCTGTTCGACCTGATCGACAAGCTGGATAGTGGGTGCACAGAGTGCCATACCGAGGCCTCGGACGCTTCAGGAATGAAGAAGCCCGAGCAGAATACCAAGTCAGCTAAGAAACCCGCCGCACCTACCTCCGTCTGCACCGAGTGCGAGACTGGCAAGTCGATTGTGTGGAGTGTACCCGTATTGACTACACTACCTACATCTCACTGACGACCACTGTGCCCATAACCAAGTGTGACGAGGTGTGCCGCCCATCCACTGTTGTCGTGACCACCCCCACCACATTCACCTGCCCGGGGGTTTGCGTCATTCCCGAAACTGTTTCCGTTGACAAGAGACCCACTTCGGCAGGATTGGGTAGTGGAGCCCAAGGTGCTGCAGAGACTGATAAGGCCACTAAAGAGCAAGAGCCTGTAAAAGGAAAAGAGGAAGATGTTAGCTCTCACCTGAGCAAGCCCAGTGCTGAGCAAAGAATGCCAGGTCATGTTACCGAGGAATCATGCGATGATTCCAACGAGCCAAGTGAAGAGTCCAGGAACCCTAGTTCCAAGCAGCCAGGGGCCAATTCGAAGGAGGAGAGACCCGATGCCCCCGGGCAAGGAAAGGGTGTGAGCAATGCGAGCGAGAACGGGTCCCCGCCAAGCCGCGGTTCCAAGGCAAAAAGCGACGGTATCAAAAAGCCGGGCCCGAACAAAAAACTCGATTCAATCAAGTCTCAGGCTGGCGGCCGGAATGGGACTCTGTCTCTCAACAGGACCTCCACTAACCCCGATGTGACTCCGTTGGCCAATGGAGCGTCCCAACATGCCAACGGTGCGATGATTTTCGGGCTCTTTGCCTTATTGATTTAGTTGCCAGACTAGATCCTGGCACATTGTACTTCGCGGTATAGCGGGGCTTGACCACCATCATGCTCAATTTCGACAGGCAACCTTTTCCTGCAACAAGCCAAGTATATACTGAGATTCTCCTGCGTGGCTTGGTGTGAGTGGTGTCGAATCTTACGAAACCTCCTGAATTGACCAGTACCAAGTCAAGGACCAAATGGAATGAAGCAGTTGGACCTCTAAGACCCAAAAGCCGCGGAGGGCCCTTCTGCTTTACTTGTCGATCACCACACTCAGCGTTTGGGTACTGCCAGATTTGATGTGCTCCTCGAAGCTTGGGAAGGCCCTACCGCCGAGCCCAGAGTCCATGGGCGCAAGATGTGTGCGTCTGAACAAGAGTACTCAAGTCTTGCTTGTTGGTGGAAGATTGTCTGAAACACGTGGGTATCACTTGAAGAAGAGCCCCACAGAGTGACCCACGAGCATGGCGCAAACCGCCCGAAACCTTGGGGCCCTGTGCACATGTGTGATACGAAGTGGATTGGCTATGGACACAAGAGCCAGGGGTTCTGCTGCAGCTTTTGCCTCCAGGCCACGTCCCACACACGGTCTCAGGATGGGTCCTTTAACTTTTTCCCTTTGATTTTCCTTCTTAACAATTTTGTTTTCCGAAAATTTCGACTTTGGGCTTTTGAATTTTAAACCCTTAACTTTACTTGCCTCCCGTTTCCTTTTGTCCCTGTCAATATTGAGTGTATCCACGTGATTTTAGTACCTGCCACCAGCGTATCCAGGCAAGGCTGGTGTTGTGTACCACCTGGAGGACTTCGAGCACGTGCTGTCTACCAACTACAGATGCTTGGCTCGTCCGAAGTCAGGTAGAAAGATAGCGTCAGGCCAGTTACTGGGTCAATGACCGGTACATCCTGCCCTCCGTAACCTCGTACAGCTAGGGGACTCTCCGAGGGTGAATATGAATCCTTGTAAGTACGCGTAACATGTGTACTAGGTTCCGTGATGTCATGTGGGTGATCGCCTGGAGACGCACGTGTTGAGCGTTGTCATTTACAGTCTCGTATTTGGGAGCATTGGTGATGTGAGCAGTTACTGCCAGTTGCAAGTCTTGGGTATATTCTGTGACCTCTGTCATCTTCTTTATTCCTTATCTGTATCTTTCTATACTAGGAGTTCCGGTTCTCTCTTTTCTTGATTTTCCTCAAACTAGAGCGGGAATCACTTTCTTAAATATTCCAGTTCCGGGCACCTCGTGTCCGTCACGGAAATCCTGAAACACGACTTTTGTGCTAAGTGCATTATTTGTCAGCAGGCATGCATGACACAATTGCGTTCGTGTTTCATCTTCTGCAGCCAAAGTGAACCCCTTTGGCCTGCGTCTGTTTCAGCTGCATCATGTAACTAGAAATGTGGTAGCTCTGCGCTCAATCCGGTGTCTTTGCTGTATATACCCTGTACCGTAAGTGCGCGCACTTACAGGTTCGCACATTTCGTAGTTCAACAGCACGTTCTCTTGATTAGTGGACATATTCGGTATGTTGTAAAATAATCGATGAACTCTATAAGCTTGGGCAGCAACTCTTCATATTTTGTGTGGACACTAAGAAAATGTACTTAAGCGGCTTAAAGTAGGCACTTTTTTGACTCTGTATTGTTGAACTACGAAATGTGCGCGCCTGCAAGTGCGCGTGATTCCTGTACAAGGTACATACAGCACTGTGCGACAGATACCGGATCGAGCGCAGAGCTACCACATTTCGAGGTACATGATGCAGCTGAAACAGACGCAGGCCAAAGTGGTATACTTTGGCTGCAGATGTTAAACACGATCAGATCCTGCTTATGCATGCGGGATGACTAACAGTACTCCTAGCATGCACGTCGGGTTTCAGAAGCTCCGTTGGCGGACTCGAGGAGCCCGGAACTGGAATACTTAAAGAAGTGATTCCCGCCCAAGTTTGAGGGAATCAACAAGACAAGCGGCATCAGACTATCAAGCAGATCTTAGTACTATTGACAATATACGAATACGAGATGATTACAGAAGTTCCCCAATTGAAGAAGTTGTTAGCAGACAACTTGATAACTGTACCTAAGTATAGGAGAGTACATCATAACTCTCAACATGTATTGTATATAGGTGAGCCGTCCTAAGCCAGCCTTTTATTCGTGAAACCACTGGGGCACCCTCGATGATTCTCCGCGGAGGCTGGAGCTGTTCTCCAAGATTGATGCCATGTTCTTGTTGGAGGTGTTGCCGAGGTAAAATATACTGGTGGCAGGGTCATACCCGGGAGATTCCGCCTTACATTTGTAATGAAAGAATCTGGGATCGTAGACTAAGCGAGGACAAGTCATTGATATTGAAATGGTCGAGACGATATGATTCAGTATTGGAATTGAACTGCCAAAAAGGTACGTGATTCGAGTCCATCAGGGCCATTTACCTTTATAGGTGTGCTGATGGGTCGGGTTGCAGAGGCCATCGTTAACGGTGTCGTTCCGTGGATGTTTCATCACTCATAAGGAAGCCAGGCGCCGCCTTAAATATGGGGGAAGTGTGCCTTCATCGTTTACGAAGGCCAAATCGCATGATTGCTAATTACGGCAAGTTCACGAGTTTGATGATTATTAGTTAGCATGCCACGTCTTCGCGCGTTGGCGGTACGTAGCCTTGACACTGTGGATAACCTCATACAACCACAAAGACGTAATGGGAATAGATCGTAAGAGATGAGAAGTAAGTGGAGAGCACAAGGGTTGTGAAGCGTTTTGTGAAAATCTCCGCATGCTTCCAGTGGTGGTAGCACATTCTGCATCGGCATTGTTTCCCAAGACGGTATTTCGGCGCCGTCGATGATGTGGTTAAATTTCATTCATTCGACCTTTGATGGTCTTGTTGACAGCTTTGCTTATATAGTAGAGTAAAAGCACTTTGTCAGATTAAGCTATACAGTTCGCCAAACGCTTCTCTTGAAACGTGGTCTACTCTGCATGCAGATTCGCAGTGCTGGAAGGTCTGGCCCACGAGTACCCAATTCGAGTTATACTTCCATTTCAACCTGGTGGCGCTAGTGTTTTGAATAGATGACATGATTGGGGATTTAACAGAGGTAGTTGAGCACGATACGTATGAATATCAATGTTCCGATTGAAAGCACATACTTTTATGGTTGAAAAAAGAAAAGAGTCTGTTCGTTTTAAACAAGATAAGGCAAATGCGCCGGTACTGGCAAAGCAATTCTTTGGGGACATGCAAGGTTGGGGCTTACCGAAGCAGCGAAGGGAAGAGAAGGGGTATTGGTCGATACCATCCTCTTTCGTCTGCTTTCCACAGAATTGGCAATCAACCATATATCATCATGGAGCCGTCGATTGAGGGGCTTCGATCCTTTACGGTCGCAATGATTGCGCCAGAATATGGAACTGATTCACCACTTTGGTGAGACACTCAATTTCCACGCAAAACGATGGGAATATCGAGGAACTCGTTTAGCGGTTCATACGTGTTTGTACCTTGGATATGCTAATGTCTCGGCGATTTCAGTACAGTACGAGTGATGCTAATTCGAATGGCATAGTCGCGAATATGTTAATTTTCAACTTGTATTTCAGTATATTAGATATACAGGGACTTGCAACTTTGTATCATACAAGACCACCGAGCAAAGTTTTCCGCGGTGGGAGTGCTTTTATACCCCACCCCTTCCCAATCTTGCACATGCTATTAGTTTTCAGACTGGAATTGATTGACTATGACTTGGATCTGATATATCTTATTCACGACAGTGCAGTGGGAACTCCTGCGGTTGGACTGGCGCGAGGATCTCCCGTTATATAATTCCCTATACGAGTCTCTCGTATAGGAATCACAAGGTGTTTCCCCTCTCGTGCGCGAGGCCCTCCCGATCTGGTTGTTATGCACCGGTCTCTATCCGCATGCATAATAGGACTGCATGGTCCACTATCACGTGCATGCCGAGGAACCATCACGCGTCAACACATGCTCGCGGTCACTACACATCACGCCAATGTCACGTGAGACGTCAGTGCTGACGCATGTGATCCACGTCCTACTCACGCGTTAACAGAATAAAAGCTCGCCGTCAATTGACCGGTAATATCTCTATCACAAGACCATTGCGTGTTCAATACAGTCGTCTTCCAATGCCTTTGAATCGGCAGGTACCTTAACACCACGGCAACTTTGTATCCCATAGACATGGGAACTTCATAATGGCATTGTCCAACTACTGTCATTGGTTTCTATTGTGATGCTCATGCTTGGACCTTCATGGCTCCTCCTAAATCCTCCTTTGTGAAGCGTCTACTTAGTGTTTCCATAGCCCGAAACTCATCATCCATAAACGTGCCAATCATATACAAACCATTCATTGAAACAAAGACTGTTGCGGATCTTTCCCCTTTTATTATGAAAGCCTTTATTCTGAAAGCACTTCTGAACCCACTTTTCGTGTACAACTTTTGAACCCATTATAGTCTCAATTATCCTTCGCTCCACATAACGGGAGCTTTCTTTACATGAAATCGCTGAGTCTCAAGACGAAATTGTCTTTTGCGGCCTATGAATAGGTTCCGATCTGCACGTGTCCGCGACGCTATTCGTCAAAGCCATGTTGGCCAAAGATAAGCGCCGTACATGTACACTATCCGGACCCCAGTGGCTGCAAACGGCTGCGAAGCCCTTTTCGCGCAACGTACAGTGTTTTTCGGAATGATTCAAACCAGCGCGCCAAAACTATTCAAACCAGTACGTCAAAACTATTCAGACCAGTACGTCAAAACTATTCAGACCAGTGCGACAAAATGATTCAAACCAGCGCGACAAAATTATTCAAACTAGTCCGACACAATGTTTCGAACTAAGAAGATAGAACGATTCAAATCAGTGCGTCAAAATATTTAATACCAGTGCGACAAAATGATTCAAAC
>NKZP01001291.1:0-43992 GCA_002370765.1 Metschnikowia similis
TGTTAACCACCGGGGTCGGCCACCGGAGATTACGTTGCATTGTCATCCTGCATCTGGGCCGCGTTGGTCTTATGTCTAACACTTTCAGTCACAAGCGCAGTGGCGCAGTGGAAGCGCGCAGGGCTCATAACCCTGATGCCCCCGGATCGAAACCGGGCTGCGCTATTTTTTGGCCCTCCCCGCCACCATTGTAGATTGGATATTTGCTGTTCAGCGTTATACATGGGTGTGTTTGGAGGACCGTAGAGTAGCCACGGACTAATGTCCAGTGGTGGTCTAAGCTCGAATAACACAGCCATGGTATCATGAGATAGTAGCAGACTTCCTTTCCATTAGCAGATACATTAGCAGATACATTTGCATTAGTGGGTCTGGCTCTAGGAGGCATCTTTGATCGCTCCAACCTGGGTTCGTATGATTACTCTTATGAAGCTTGCAGGCAGCCACGCTTTTATTTGGGGATCGACATTCACCCATAAATCGCCTGATGTATTGTGGTTGTCCTGGCAACCAAGACATGTACAGTGGCTAAGCATAGCGCGCTCAGTCTGTCAACAACCGTGAGTACTGCACCACGCAAGCGAAGACTATCGTTCAAGTGACATCAGAAGAACACTAACTAGAGACTATAATGAGAGGTCCACAACCATAATGAGACCTAACGCTCACACCCTCGCGCGCATTTCATCTTAGAGCCATGCCCTTGCTATTAGGCCCAGATTCCCAAGGCGTCTCACTCCCAAGGCGTCTCACTCTCAAGGCGTCTCACTCTCAAGGCGTCTCACTCCCAATGCGCAGTTGCCTCAACATCCGAAGCACCCCTCAACCGAGCACCTCCTTCTTCCATGATTCAGCAAGCGTTTTGCTGTGGAGTCAAGGCACATCTTGGGCGTTATGACTATACAGTCTGGTAGCTCCGAGCATGGGCATGATTTGATCTCATTTGATCTCAAGAAACTCTCTCGGTGGGAAACTTGATTTATGCGCTGTGGATGACTATTGCGATCTTTGCAAGGATATCTGGGTTACTCTGTCTCGCTTCCACTCGCAAGAGCGCGTCCCTTTACTCTATAAGCTTCACCGCGAGCTAAGCCGCGGACGCCAGGCCCTTGTCACCTACCCTTTACGGCTATTAATGCAGCATTGATGACTTGCACGATTGCTTCATCCGCTTACCGCACCCCTGAACAATAAGACTTGCGTGGCCAAATGTCTTGCCAGGGATGTGCTGCATCAGTGCTTGAACATATTAATGTGGTGCACACATTGTTTGGGTACACCAAGAGTTGTGAGGTCCCTCCGTCTGGTATAAGATCTCGTGGCCATTAACTGGGTGCTTTTCTGCAGTCGACCCAGGGGAGGCCTTTCGGAGACAGAACCGGGGGAGGCCTTAGATAGACAGACTGGGGGAGGCCCTTTGATAGGCCAGTGGTTTGGGGCGGTCGAGACCCCAGTCTAGCCCTCTGAAGAAGGATGGTAAAGGCAGAATCTGTCTGTACTCTTCTGAATCGCACCAAGTGCGGAGGAGTATGCTTGGCGACCAACTGTCGATGAGCGATGTACCAAATCAGGTTGCATGATTGGCTCGATTGGATGAGATCATTGCAGTCCACATAGCTTCACAAGGGGCACGGCAGTACCCTTGGAAGCTTGAGGAAACGTTTGCGGAAAGTGATGCGGTGCTGCCAACCAGTGCCATAATCGCAGTGATGGGCGAAGGAATACCTTGGGTGTTCCAGAAGTCTTGAGACCAAAGCTGAGCCAAATTCTTGGGACACTGGCTTCCACAAGCAAGTCAAATTGATTGCCAAGAAAGAAGACATCACCATCAGCCCGTTGTTGAACCGTTGAAGTGGGGAAGAAAACCTTGGCGAGATTTCGGCCGTGTTGAAGGTGATTCCGCGATATTCTTGAATCCACCAATGATTATCAAAGCTCAGGAGTAATGGAGCCTTTGGTGATTGGCAACTTTGGCGGAACTACTAACGTGTAGTTGCCGTGGCCATGCCTATAACGATGGGAATACCGTATCCCGTCCAAACTAGGCACTCGGAGTGCCACCGATCAACCATGGACCGAAGTCCAGAGCTATTGAGATCCAATAATGGCCAGAATGGTCACACTCTTTGGTGACCTGTACTGCTTGGAACAGATGCACTTGTTGAAGATCCTGAAACAAGGACAGTTGTATACAACACTGGCCATTATCACGTCTCAGCCTATGACACCTTCGGGAAAGGGCTCCATCGGACTAATTTTGAATGAGTTTTATTCGGGGCAGACTGGAGGCTGCATCCGGGGAAGCGTTGATGTTGCACCCGGCAATCTGCAGCTGGTGGTGCTGAGCCTCGAAGACTAGCTGCGGAAGACAAATGTTTCTTCGAGCGGGTGACTGCAGTGCGCTAGTCATGATGGGTCTACTATGCGCTATTGGGACGCATTGACTGTGACTCGCACAAGTCCCAACCGCGACTATGAGGGGTTTCAGAATACCTATTCGCTACGTGGCCGCCGCCCCGACGAATACTGGTCAACAAGCCTTCTTTCTTGGCCGCGCCGCTGGAAAGATGCCCTCGAAACCACTACTGAAATAACTGGTTAGTGTTGCATACACCTATGCGCAAAATACGAGGCCGTCCTTGCAGCCCATCTAGTCGCTTCCCACCACGGCTCAGAAGTCTGGCGGCAAACCTTTCTTTACCATGCATGCATCAAACCAGAAAACCAAACTTGTGCAGATACGCATTGCGCCCAGCACGTTTTACTCGGGCAGTCTCGCGGACGCACCCTGCGAGCTTCTTTTTGGCTTGGTGTGCCCGGCTTACGAGGAAGGCTCTCCGGGGTTGCTGCTTTTACGGTTCGCTTATACTTGGCCAGGCTTCGACGAGATCGTCCTGCCACCACAAAAATCAAGCTGACTTCCGAGAAATTGAACTCTGCTAAATGGAGTCGCCTCCTTTTCTTGGTTCTAGCTCTTTGAGTGGTGTTGCTTTTAGCTCCTTTAAAAGGCCTTGTTGTTGGATCAAAGCTGGTCGAGTCCCCTAGTGATGCGGACGGCTCCTCTGGCCTGAGGTATAGAAAAGTGCTCATTGGCTCTACTGCAACTTTGGCTCCACCCACTGCTCTGGAGATATTCTGCCGTTTTCTTCAACACACCACGAGCGATCTGGGTGAATTGTTCAATCCCGCCATGCCTCACCAAATAATGGCATGATATCATGGACTGACTCCCGAGCACCAAGAAGCTGAGGTCTGTTCTCCAAAGGGCGAGATCAACCAGACTCCAAACCATCTTACTGGAAACCGCCCATCTTACTGGAAACCGCCCATCTTACTGGAAACCGCCCATCTTACTGGAAACCGCCCATCTTACNCATCTTACTGGAAACCGCCCATCTTACTGGAAACCGCCCATCTTACTGGAAACCGCCCATCTTACTGGAAACCGCCCATCTTGCATGTGTCTTGAGAGCCTGACACCGGTCTCATTAAACAACGGTTGCTGCAAACGGAAGTGTGCCAAGACCTGCATTCGGCCCCATCCCGAGATTGCCACGGTTCCGGCTGCATCAGTGTCAACCTTTGGGCCAGCAGGCCAAGCGTTCTCCATCGCATGGTTTAAGGACCTCCATACACTGGAGGTAATTCCACGTCACCACGTGCACTTGATTATGGGTGCCAGGAAACCCTGGCTTCTCCCGAGTCCTTCTTGGTCCGCTCAATCTCCTTAGTTATAGACACTTTAAGGTCTCAAGCACTGGTAGATCACGGGGAGCTTCAAAGTGGATAATAGAGATTGAGGATGGCCTTCTCTATCCACCAACCCAGTTATCAGGCACTTCCAGCAACTCAGATGCCTGCGGTCACACTACCACCATAACTGAGGGTACCGACAGCCACCCCCAGGTGCAGGAACTTTCACTCCTACGACTGTTCCGATGTTGCTACCTGCAGATGTGATTCAATCATCGAGAACATCTTGAAGTCCAAAGTGAGATTGAATCATCCGCGGCCGCGTCCAAACTATGCACAGCGCCGTCGATTCCACGGACAAATGACCAGCGGTAGCAGATTGGAATTAATACTGAGGATAGTAACTCGCCATAGTCCCATGATGCGATGTACGGGTCTGGCTGCGAAGGCATTCTTGGTGGGATCGCTGGTACTGCGCTCCGCACAAGGAAGTAGACAGGAACATTGAAGAACAATGAGCGTAGATGTTCTCCGGGGCCGTGGTAAAAAAGCAATAGAAACAGAATAAGACTGAATACAATATTATGCCAATGAATTATGCCAATGAATTATGCCAATGAATTATGACAAAACATATTCCAATTTATTCCAATTTATTCCAATTTATTCCAATTTATTCCAATTTATTCCAATTTATTCCAATTTATTCCAATTTATTCCAATTTATTCCATTGAATTAATATAATGAATTTAATAAATCCTGAGGAATTGATCTTCGGACCTTTTCATGGACTCTTGCACATTCTCACGAGAACGTAAAGTGCAGTACAAAAGACCAAGAAAAATATCCGAAAGGGGCCTTCAAAAAGCACCGCCAAAACTTGAGCAGGGCAATTCGCTAGAACCTCGTCTTCAGTGACAGGACAAAAAAGAGAACATCCATGTAGAATGGACAGGGGGCCGAAAGGAGAAATCGGGGCCCTCTCGCACGTATGGCGCGCCGCCCACCGACTCATGTCAAGGACCCGCACATACCCACACGGCTGGCCCTAACGCACCACGCTTATGCAGCGCGACTGTCCATGGCGCAGAGGCTAAAGAATAGTCAAAATACAACCTAGTATCAGGTATTGAAATGAGAAATATCCTTACAGGCGTGGATTGGTGAATGGATTGGTGAATGGATTGTTGTCAAGGCTTTGATCAATATGTCAGCGATGTTAACAACGGTGCTCACATATTCAATGGATGCTACTTTATTCTCGATCTGTTCTCTAACAAATTCTGTTTAACCATGATCTATTGACCCTTCAGATTTCTTTCGCCCTTTCACCGTTGCAATTACTGTCTTGTTATCACCGTAGAGTTGCCGTTTACCAGATCAATCTCACTTGATAGATTCTTTATCCATAAGGATTCTTGAGTTGTGCAAGAGCCACCAACTCAGCGTTCACTGTCGATGTAGCCACTGAGGTTTCAATTTTGCTTCCACAGTACTGAGGATCAAACATAATCATATTGACGGACCGAACAATCATATTGACGGACCGAAACTGGTGATCTGTTTCCGATCCATAGCTAAGTAACAGTTTGGCAAACCTCGTGGCAAGAACAGGAACAACAACAACAACAACAACAACAACAACAACAAGTCGAAAAGCAAACAAAATGAATCATCGACCGGGCTGCACAATAGCAAAGCTTCCCTGTCTACCAATGATGATACGCCTTCAGTCAACTCTCTTTCTGTTCAAAGTTCCTCTTCAACCTCTTTTGTTCCAGAATTAATACTTCTAGTGTAGATTCAAGTGAAGTCTCACTTGAATCCTCGGAACCCAATGGAGGTGTCTACACATACCTAGAGGATACTATGAAGACTATCCTTAGCTTTGGTCAAAGTCACTCCCATTGGAAACTCTATGGTAAACCGAATCATCCAAAGTATGATCCGGACAAAGAATATAAGAGACTACAGATTATGAGACTGGCTTGATGAGTTGATTGTGTCTCGTATGCGAGTCCCAATGTGGCCGTTAAATGAAGAACCTCCTTTGCTGCCTTTAATGCTTCATCTTGGGCTCGGCTAGATATCTTGAGAGACTCAGAGTGATGAAGCTATATCAAAGCGAACTGTATTGGAAGAGTGGTTTCCAATGATGGATCTGTACTCTGTTTCGTCGCAAAGGTCCTCAACTCCTCTGTTGCAGACTTGTCAAAGCCTTTCGGATCAGCAGGCACAGTATTTCCTCGGGCCCCAATCAAGTCATAGAAGGGCTTTTCAATGTGATCGTTCGAGTGGAATTTTTTTATTCCACTTTAATATCAATTCCAAGAAACTTTCTTGGCTTCTTCTAAATCCTTCATTTCGGGCGGGGGTCTTATCATGTAATATCTCCCATTATTCATGGGCGCCTACTGTTAGGCTCCCCATGGGTAGTGTACTACCCATAGACACTCAATTAAACTGCGATGCACGGCTAGACGCGGTATGACGTCAGACCTCGCCTCCATGCTCGGTCCAGACCACTAGGTTTCCCTTCTCCCGAGATCTAGACTGATAAGCCCTTATCTCAATAAGCCTTATCAGTCAGCCACTCGGCACGACTCGCCCGATAAAGTCCTTATCTCCCGATAACGGCCCGAATACGTGGCGCAGTCGCTGCCGGCTTCTATATAACTCGGATGTGTCCCCTTTGTTTCACGGATCATCAACAATATACTTCCTTCTCTTAGTCTTACATCTATAGAACCTGACACCTACGGTTCCTATATTATAGATCCAAATTTGACCGATCATCATTATAGTACGGGGAATCTTGCCAATACCTGGAGCATAGTGACTCATGGCCCTCCAGACGCAACGATGTTTGATTCGGATCCGGCAGTTCCGATGGCGACGTGCAAACTTGTGGCTCCTGCAGGCTAAATGGAGCTTGGGGCCATCCGAGAGCCTGCAAACAATAGAGGCTGTGCATCGAAAGTGGCAACCAGAAGCTTCTTTCGATAGAGGCCCACAATAGAAGTTTTGGTAGTGACAAACAATAGAAGTTTTCGATAGACAAACAATAGAAGTTTTGGTAGTGACAAAATTAGAAGTTTTCGATAGAAAAACAATAACAGTATTCGGTAGTGAGACGCTGGCGGCTTCTACATTACCGACAGTCGACCGCCATGCCTCCCAGGCTATATAAGCTTATCAGGTTGAGGTGGTCAAGCAGAAAAGCCAAATTTGAGGCCTGGCGTGATGGCGCGTTAGTCGCACTGCGACGTCGCGTGAGAGAGATTTCCTGCGGTCCCCGGATCGAAACCGGGAAGCGCCCGCAGCAGCGTTTTGGCACAGAGGAAGCGCACAGGGCTCATATTCTCGGCGTCCGCCGCAGAGAGTGACCCTTGGGGTCCCCGGATCGAAACCGGGAAACGCATGGCTGCGGAGCGGTTTGGCGCAGTGGCAGCGCACAGGGCTCATGAACTCGTCTTGGCTTAGACTCATTGCGCCGGGTCACTTTTTTTCCGCCGAGCCAACGGCCGCGCAGGCGCGTCGTGGCACCTGCGCATCGACACCACATCGACGTGGCATCAACACGCACCACCACCACATTCATCATGGTACGTACCCACGCCAGCCAACGGCCGCCGGCCCCTCAGAACCCACCACTAACCCCAGGCACTCCAGACCCCCAAGCAAAGGGCTTCCAACACCAAGTTCGCCAAGGCCAACGTCAAGAAGCAAGGCAAGCCCAGAGCCACGCAGGAAAAAATCGAGTTCCCCATCTCCAAGGCCTGGGTCTATGCCTTGGTGTTCTTGGTATGCGGAGGTGCTTTCCTCGAGGTGATCCGCATTTTCTTTTGATAGGCAATAAATAAAGTCATACAGTCATATGATGTAAGAGGAACTTGGACATGAACGAGGATTCTCGAGGCTCGGCCTGCCATGGGTGAAGGCAAACTTCCATGCTCCATGTATTCAGCCGCCACCTCATCCGCCCCACCTGCGGCGCCTCGCTGAGCAGAGTGACATCTCTCCAGGGATTTCATAAGCCACTTACACATACTTTGGAGAGATTGGCCATGAGTAGTAGACCGACCAGCAACAGATGGGCCATGCGCAACAGAGTACATCCCTAAGATCGGCCATGCGCAACAGATCCAACCAACGCTATGAGCGACCATTGTAGCAGCAGATATGGCCATGGACAGACACCCTCAACAGATAAGGACCAGCTGATAAGCATGGACAGGTACCACCACATCAACTGGATCTTCATATCTGTGGATCCAGTGTGGATCTTCATATCTGTGGATCCAGTGTGGATCTTCATATCTGTTGATCCAGTGTGGATCTTCATATCTGTTGATCCAGTGTGGATCTTCATATCTGTGGATCCAGAGATCATCAGATTAAACCACTCACATTCATCAACATAAACAGTCACTATCGACAGATGTCAATTATCGCAAAATCTTGAGGACCAAATAGAACAAGATGCCCCAGATAAAGCACCCAATGTCACCCTCGGCCTATCGATCGCCAGTTACCGACTGAATGGACCGACGGTGGCACATCACGAAGGTGGTTCATGCTTTCAAACGCGTCTCGTCTGGAAGCGATGCGCCAGCGCTGTGGCTCACGGAGCGAAAGTCTCGCGTGACGTGGGCAATGGGGGTGCCAAACATGGCGTATTGGTCCCAGAATGCTGCCGTGTCTCCTGGGATCTCGCCGATATCGTAGACTGCAAGGCTGCGATTTTCGTTTTGGATGAACGTCACGTACGGTTCACACGTTTCGATCTCTGCTTGAGAAATCGGGTTCTCCTCCTGTTCCACTTTCGCTGCTTCCCCCCGGTACAGCAGCGGGTCGCATCCATACCCCATCTTCCGTGCCGCGCGGTCCTGAAGCTCATCGTGCGATTTTGTGGGCAACATGTATTTGAAGTTGTGCTTTCCGTTCAAGGTGGAGATCAACCGCACGTTCATCTCGCCATCCACGTAAGCAAGCTGGTTCAACCGCGAAAACACATCCCGTGTGTAGGCATTCTTAAACTCGCTCCGCTTGACTCCTTCCGGAACATTGGCGTATGTGGGAAGTTTCATGAACTTCACCGCTCCCAACGATGGTAGCGTCCATACGTTGAGAAACTGGTCGTTGATTGCCCGCTTTCCATTGGCGCCTGCCCCGATCTTGCGCCCATTACTCTCCCTGACATTGGGGTAGTTTTCGCGCTCCTTGCCGCTGAAGAGGTAGTTAATGTGGAACCAGTGGATCGATCCTGACCGCTCGGTAATGCACCCCAACCCGAAATTGCTCACCGTGGTTCCTTCCTCGGCGGAATTGCTCATAAACCACACCATCTCGCGGATCCGCGCGCTGGTTTTCCCTCTTTGAAAGTTGCCCACGAGCGAGACTTCCTTGGGGAGTTTGTAGAGATCCCATAGGTAGATACTATCGCCGCGGGCATTCGCATGCGCCAATTGGAGATCGTATTCATTGAGCGAGAGATGTGATACTCCCCCGGGCGCCTTGAACAAAGCAATGGTGTTTCCGCCAGAGAGATCGATGATCTTGACCAACTGCGATTCGCCCCCCGCCTTGACCAACTTGCTGGAGTTGGAGTACATGGCGTTGGCCGTGTTGTAGATGGTGTTCCCAATGGAGCTGCTGACTGACTTGAGAGAGATGTCCTTTTCAATGATGTTCTTGGACTTTCTCACTGCTCGAGTGCTGAGTTCGGAAAGACTCAGCAAAGTGTCTGCAGCCGAGCTAGAAAGGGCAGAGAGCACTCTAGCGAGAAGGGGCCCGCTCGACGGCAACTTCATGGGTGTGTAGCCATCGAATTTGCCTCGCTTGGGCATATTCTGCCTTGACTGGTGGAGCTTTTTGAAGTAGTTGCACTCTACTTGCGTGGGCGAATACACCAACCACGACCCAACAATGTCGAAGATGGGCAGGTCACCCGCAACCAAGGTTTTGACGAAAGCACCCTTGATTTTGGACTCATCCAAACAATCCTGAGAAAGAACAGGTCGCGTGCAGTGCTCTAGGGCGGTAAGGGGTTCTCCGGCCAAATTTTGAAGGAGTTGCAGGGGTGTTCCGCTTTTGAATATATTAAGGTACCCTTTCGAGCTGGAAACAATCAAGTACTCCTGAGATGCTTTCATGTTGAGCGTTCCTTCAGTCAATTGTGCCGTGAATGAAAGGGTTTGGCACTCCAGCCTATGATAGACCTTTAGAAATCGTTCCCGAGAGCTATTCTCTTGAAGAAGAACCAACAATTTGCCAAAAGATGTGGGGAATACTGTCATGGCCAAGACGGTCTCGGGACCCGTGTGAAACGAGCTAACCAAGTTAAGAGAGTCTCCTGTGTACTCCTCGGCAAAATGCGACGACGGTTCAGTAAAGATGCTGGTGCCAATTGGAGAACTGAACCGCGCCAATTCCTTTACCTCAGGGCCCCAATCCCACACCTCGCATACTTTGGTAGAGGAGAACCAGAGAAGAATCTCGCCATTGGGTCCGTTTTCCACCAAGTTGGCCACGGCTTGTGATTCCAGAATGCTCGGTTCTGCATCCTTGCTGCGAAGCTCGGCCGTGGCTTTCTTTAACCGATTCCAAGTTTCTAGAGGCGCATTCGGCCGCTGCCCAAAAATGGGATTGGTAAGGCTGAGATTAGTATACAACAAGAATACGCAGAATAGTCAAATTTGAAAACACGTCAGGCGAAAACCGGCATATTGAACCTTCAACGCATGAATAACGCCAACCACTGGCCAGAACCCAGCAATAATGAATGCTTGTTTCGATGCAGAAGTAACATACACTTTTCGTAATTTTGGGCCAGTCATCGATTGACTGCCAATACACTTAGGGGGGCGAAATCAAGGGCGCAAAACAAGTGGATCGAAGCGGGCCTGCACCAAAAAAATCCCACAGAGTAATTGTGTAGTAACGGAAAAAGAAGTTTAGTGACAATAAATGACGTCCGTGAATACACTTGGTGCTGGTGAAATGGGTAAAGGGAAGTTGGAAGGAACGAAAGTGTTGAAACAAAGGCTGACCAGAAGGCAGCAGGAGGTTAACAGGTCGAATCAGCCACAAAGAGGTGCAATCACTCAGGCCAAGTAATATGGGTTTTTGGGTTGGATTTGGTGCAGTTGTGAATTAGGGGGCACTATGCCAGCGGGAAATCTGCTTATCAGCCGTTTCAAGGGCTGGCTTGATGCTTGAGGTAAATGGCCAGAGACCGGGAAAAGATACTGGGGATTAAAATCAAATTTTGGATTTGAGAGTTCGGGGCGAAGCGGGTTCTTATATACCTTTGATTCGGGGAGGGGGGCACGTAACTTGAAACTGGCGTGGTGTACGATACGGCGTGCATTATCGCGGCCTGCAGGATTTCATACAGCCTACACCCGAGCACCGGCCGCGGCTCAGTGCAGGCCGCATGCCCAAATTTCTCTGGAAGCACGTCATGAATGCTTCATTAGCTGCAATCCTTGAATGAGTGGGATTGCGGATTACGGGGCATGCGTATCTGAACGCCAATTTGCTGAAGCCCACTCAGGAACATGCTTGACAGCGCGGCCAATCGGTCTACGCGGAAGTTGGGAATATAGATCATGTTAATAGTCCCGTGCGACAACCGAGACCCGGGGGCACGTCACACAGGGTGGAGATGAACTAGTTGATTTCCCACGTGCGAAAGTATTCCCTTTCGCCACTTTAGACTGGAGTAAACGAATACAACCAGGGCGAACGGGAAGGCATACGCGATGGGATGAGGTGGGAAAAAAAGTGGGCACGGACGCCTTATATAGCACGCGGCTGGGCGCGCACGACCACACCCAAGCGCGCAAAGAGCCGCAGCCCTAGCGACGGCGCTCGAGGAAATTCCGGCACCTCGCACACCGGCAGGCAAACCGTGCATGGGCACATCTGTACATCGGCACCCTGCAACGCTAGCATGGACCAATTTAGCCATCTCACTAAATACAGGCGCATGGTGCTTGCACTGTCAGGGCTCTATGTGACCGGGTGGCAAATTTGTCCTGGCGTCTCAAGTCACAAGGAGATGCGTTCCGGGAAACTTTCCTAACTTGGCATTCCGTGCAGCCACCCCTTGAATTCATATAATCCCTCAGCCCCGCTCTCAAATCTATATAAATATAGGCAACGCCGCTGCGAGATAAATTTGCCAATGCTGCAATTTGACCCACCCATCTCTCCCACACACATTTCCGGGTGTCAGCACAATTTGGTCACAGTTTGGGAGACCCCTCATGTCAAGATGCTCAGAATGACCTAACTCCGAATTCCAGCTATTCCGAGTTTTCATCATGCAAGCGGATTCTCGGAGCCACACACAACTGAATCAGTGGCTCGAGGGCAGGAGTAAGCCTTACAGGTTTTGAAAACTCTCGCTGTATCCTTCTTGCAAAGGAACAGCCTTACAGGTTTTGAAAACTCTCGCTGGGTGTGTCCTTCTTGCAAAGGAACGGGGCTCGGGCGGCAATTTTGATATCCTTTTTGCATGTCATCAGATAGAAACATTAGCCAAGGCAGCGGCACACATTTCCAGATGAGCCACTCAATCCGGTACTGTCCGAACTCTATAGTGCTATGGCATTAATCAGGCCCTCGTCCCAGCCCCAGGCCTCGTCTAACTGCGCTGCCAAATTGAGCGCGTAAAGTGGGTGATGCCGCGCACGTCCAAGTGCCTGCATATATGCGCGACCCAACTTCCACCCAACATTTGCACCCAGTGCCAACACTCCCCGTGCAGGACCACGCGCACCCCAAGCTTATAATCCTCCCCATCGCCCCAATTTTCACCACGCATCGGTTCAATTTTTGATAGGTCTATAATCAACATCTGGCTGCGCGTTCCCCACTGCAAGTCTAGACGGTGTTTCTGTTACTAATTATTTTTCCTAAACTGCCCAGATGAGACCCGAAATTGAGCAAGAGCTCTCCCACACCTTATTGACGGAGTTGTTGGCGTACCAATTCGCTTCGCCCGTCAGATGGATTGAAACCCAAGATGTCTTCCTTAAAGACCACAACACCGAGCGGGTCGTGGAAATTGGTCCTTCGCCTACTTTGGCCGGCATGGCTCTGAGAACCATCAAGGCTAAGTACGAGTCGTACGATGCTGCCTTGTCGTTGCAGCGTCAAGTCTTGTGTTACGCCAAGGATGCAAAGGAGATTTACTACACCCCTGACCCTGCGGACTTGGCTCCTCCAGCGCCCGCTGAAGACGCACCTGCCGCTGCGCCAGCTGAGGCCGCAGCTCCCGCTCAGGCTGCTGCTCCTGCGCCAGTTGCTGCCCCCGTTGCTGCTGCCGCTGGGCCTGCTGCTTCAATTTCTGATGAGCCAGTCAAAGCATCACTTCTTCTCCACGTCTTGGTGGCCCAGAAGTTGAAGAAACCTTTGGATGCTGTCCCCATGTCCAAGGCCATCAAAGATCTCGTTAACGGTAAATCCACCGTCCAGAACGAAATTTTGGGTGACTTGGGTAAGGAATTTGGCTCCACCCCTGACAAGCCCGAAGACACGCCCTTGGAGGAGTTGGCTGAACAATTTCAGGAATCTTTCAATGGCCAATTGGGTAAGTCTTCTACCTCCTTGATCAACAGATTGATGGCCTCGAAAATGCCGGGTGGTTTCTCCATCACCGTGGCCAGAAAGTATTTGGAAACGAAGTACGGCTTGGCTGCCGGCAGACAGAACTCCGTCTTACTTACGGCGTTGGTCAACGAACCCGCCGCCAGATTGGGCTCCGACAACGATGCCAAGGAGTTCTTGGACACCTGTGCTCAGAAATATGCCTCGACTGCCGGTATCTCATTGTCTTCCGCTTCTGCAGGATCCGGTGCAGGTGGCGCAGGTGGTGCTGTTGTTGACAGTGCTGCTTTGGATGCTATCACCGAGGAAAACAGAACCTTGGCCAAGCAGCAGCTCGAAACGCTTGCCAGATATTTGAAGGTGGACTTGAACAAAGGCGCCAAATCATTCATTAAGGAGAAGGAAGCTTCTGATGTTTTACAGAAGGAACTCGATGTTTGGGAAGCTGAGCACGGTGATTTCTATGCCCAGGGTATCAAGCCCATCTTCTCCAATTTGAAGGCCAGAACTTACGACTCGTACTGGAACTGGGCCCGTCAAGATGTGTTGTCTATGTACTTTGACATCATCTTTGGCAAGTTGGACTCCATTGACCGTGAGACCATCAACCAGTGCATCCAGATCATGAACAGGGCTTCGCCATCATTGATCAAGTTCATGCAATACCACATTGACCACACCCCCGAGTACAAGGGTGAAACCTACCAATTGGCCAAGAGATTGGGTCAGCAGTTGATTGACAACTGTAAGCAGGTGTTGGACGTGGATCCTGTGTACAAAGATGTTTCCAAGATCACTGGCCCTAAAACAACAGTCGATGCCAAGGGAACCGTGGTTTATGAGGAAGTTAACAAGGACTCAGTCAGGAAATTTGAGCAGTATGTCTACGAAATGGCCCAAGGTGGTCCGTTGAGCAAGCAGGCTGAGCCTACCATCCAGGAGGACTTGTCTCGTGTATACAAGGCCATTTCCAAGCAATCTGTGTCTAAGAACACCAAGCTTGAGCTCGAGAAATTATACTCCAAGTTGGTTAACTTTATGGAGGAAAACAAAGAGATTGTGACCGACCAAGCCACCAAAATTGCTTTGGAGGTGCGCACTGGATCCACAACTCCCTCTGAAGAGGATGACACTCCTGGTTCGGACGATGAAATTGCTTCTTTGCCAGACAGAACCTCTATTTTGCAGCCAGTGTCTTCCACCATTCCTCCACAGACGATTCCTTTCTTAAACATTCAAAGAAAAACTCCTCATGGCTGGGAGTACGACTCGAAGCTCTCATCTATGTATTTGGACGGCTTGGAAAGTGGAGCTGTCAATGGCTTGACTTTCAAGGACAAGCATGTCTTGGTCACTGGAGCTGGAGCAGGGTCTATTGGAGCAGAGATTTTGCAAGGCTTGATTTCTGGAGGTGCCAAGGTGGTTGTTACTACTTCTAGATACTCCAAGAAGGTTACCGAGTACTACCAGGCCATGTACTCCAGATACGGAGCTGCCGGATCCACATTGATTGTGGTTCCCTTCAATCAAGGTTCCAAGCAGGATGTTGAGGCATTGGTGGACTACATTTATGACCCCAAGTCAGGATTGGGCTGGGACTTGGATGCCATCATTCCATTTGCCGCCATCCCCGAGAACGGAAATGGTATCGACAATATTGACTCCAGATCCGAGCTTGCTCACAGAATCATGTTGACTAACTTGTTGAGGTTGTTGGGTGCAGTCAAGACCAAGAAAACGACCGACACAAGACCAGCGCAAGTTATCTTGCCGCTCTCTCCTAACCATGGAACCTTCGGTTTCGACGGTTTGTATTCTGAGTCCAAGATCTCCTTGGAGACCTTGTCTAACAGATGGAGCTCTGAGGACTGGGGCACCAAATTGACCATCTGCGGAGCCATCATCGGATGGACAAGAGGTACCGGATTGATGAGTGCCAACAACATCATTGCGGAGGGCATTGAAAAGGTCGGTGTTAGAACCTTCTCTCAAAAAGAAATGGCTTTCAACATCTTAGGTTTGATGACCCCTTCGTTGGTGAACTTGTGTCAGGAAGAGCCTATCATGGCCGACTTGAACGGAGGCTTGCAGAACATCCACGACTTGAAGGAATTCACTACTAAGTTGAGAACCGACTTGCTTGAAAACGCCGACATCAGAAGAGCGGTCTCCATCGAGTCAAGTATCGAGCAAAAGGTGATCAATGGTGACGGAGTGGATGCCAACTACGCCAAGGCCACGGTTCAGCCAAGATCGAACATGTTGTTTTCTTTCCCCGAAATGAAGTCCCACGACAAGATCAAGAGCGCTGCTCCTGATTTGGAGGGTATGTTGGATTTGAACTCGGTGATTGTCGTGACCGGATTCTCCGAAGTCGGACCATGGGGTAACTCCAGAACCAGATGGGAAATGGAGTCCAAGGGCGAATTCTCTTTGGAGGGCTGCGTCGAGATGGCCTGGATCATGGGATTGATCAAGTACCACAATGGTAACATCAAGGGTAAGGCCTACGCAGGATGGGTGGATGCCAAGACCGGGACGCCCGTCGAGGACATGGAGATCAAGGCCAAGTACGAGGAGGAGATTTTGGCCCACGCCGGTATTCGTCTCATTGAGCCAGAGTTGTTTGCTGGATACGACCCCAAGAAGAAGGAAATGATCCAGGAGGTGGTGATTCAGCACGACTTGGAGCCATTCGAAGCTTCTAAAGAAGCTGCAGAGCAGTACAAGCACCAGCACGGCGACAAGGTGGAAATCTTTGCAATTGAGGATTCGGAAGAGTACACCGTCCGTGTGTTAAAGGGGGCCTCGTTGTTCATCCCCAAGGCTTTGAAATTTAACCGATTGGTTGCCGGGCAAATCCCAACAGGATGGAACGCCAAAAATTACGGTATTCCCGATGACACCATCTCGCAAGTCGACCCCATCACGTTATACGTATTGGTTTCCACGGCCGAGGCATTGTTGTCAGCAGGTATCACGGACCCATACGAATTCTACAAGTATGTGCACGTTTCGGAAGTTGGAAACTGTTCGGGATCCGGAATGGGAGGTGTGTCTGCCTTGAGAGGCATGTTCAAGGATAGATACGCCGACAGGCCTGTGCAGAACGACATCCTCCAGGAGTCTTTCATCAACACCATGTCTGCATGGGTGAATATGTTGTTGTTGTCGTCCTCAGGACCAATCAAGACGCCCGTGGGTGCATGTGCCACGGCGGTGGAGTCCGTGGACATCGGTATCGAGACCATTCTCAGCAACAAGGCCAAGATCTGTATTGTGGGAGGTTACGATGATTTCCAGGAGGAAGGATCGTACGAATTCGCCAACATGAACGCTACCTCCAATGCTGTGGAGGAGTTTGCGCACGGAAGAACGCCATCCGAAATGTCGAGACCAACCACCACAACCAGAAACGGATTCATGGAGGCCCAGGGGTCCGGTATCCAGGTGATTATGACTGCGGACTTGGCGCTCAAGATGGGAGTACCAATCTACGCTGTGTTGGCCATGACTGCCACGGCTACTGACAAGATCGGTAGATCCATTCCCGCACCCGGAAAGGGTATTTTGACCACTGCTCGTGAGCATCACGGCGAATTGAAGTACCCATCTTCCTTGTTGAACATCAAGTACAGATCCAGGCAATTGAAGAAGAGATTGGCGCAGATTTCCGTGTGGGAAGAGTCGGAGATTGACCAATTGAACGAGGAGGCCGAGCTTGCCAAGGAAGAGTACGGCTCCGAGTTCTCCATGCAGGAGTTTATGAGCGAGAGAACCGAGGAGATCCACAGAGAGGCCAAGAGACAAATCGCCGAGGCCAAGAAACTCTGGGGCAACAAGTTTTACCTGGCCGACCCTAGAATCGCCCCATTGAGAGGAGCCTTGGCTACGTACGGCTTGACGATCGATGACATTGGGGTGGCTTCTTTCCACGGCACTTCGACTATGGCCAACGACAAGAACGAGTCGGAAACCATCAACTCCATGATGAAACACTTAGGCCGGAGCGAGGGTAACCCTGTTTTCGGAGTGTTCCAGAAGTTCTTGACCGGACACCCCAAGGGAGCAGCCGGTGCATGGATGTTGAATGGAGCCATTCAGATCTTGAACTCGGGAATTGTTCCAGGAAACAGAAACGCCGACAATGTGGACAAGACCATGGAGAAGTTCGAGTACGTGTTGTACCCATCGCGGTCGATCCAAACCGATGGCATCAAGGCGGTTTCCGTGACGTCGTTCGGGTTCGGCCAAAAGGGCGCCCAGGCCGTCGTCGTGCACCCCGACTACTTGTACGCGTGCTTGGACAAGAACTCATATGAAGACTATGCCCGCAGAGTGTCCCAAAGACACAAGAAGGCATACAGGTTCATGCACAATGCCATCACAAGAAACACCTTGTTCGTTTCGAAGGAGCATGCGCCATACACGGATGAATTGGAGCAGCCAGTTTACTTGGACCCATTGGCACGCGTTGGCGAGAGCAAGGATGGCTTGGTGTATGGCCAAAAGGGCGTGCAGTCGGCAGAGGCATACATTTCCAAGACCGCCAAGTCTACTGCCCAAGCGTTGGGCGCTTTGAACCACGGTTCCAAGGGTGTGGGTGTTGACGTGGAGCTTCTTTCCTCGTTGAACTTGGAGAACGACACCTTCATCGAGCGCAACTTCTCCGCTGCTGAGATCAAGTACGCCTCGTCTGCAGCCTGTCCACAGGCTTCTTTCACGGGCACTTGGTCGGCCAAAGAGGCCGTGTTCAAGGCCTTGGGAGTCAAGTCGCAGGGCGGTGGTGCCGCCTTGAAGGAGATTGAAATCTTGCGTGACTCCAACGGCGCCCCAACGGTTTCCTTGACGGGCTCCGCCAAGGAGGCTGCTGCCAAGGCCGGGGTGAAGAAGGTCAGCGTGTCGATTTCTCACGACGACTTCCAGGCCACTGCCGTTGCCTTGAGTGAGTTTTAGAGCAGACCAGAGTGAGCGACTAGACTGCAGCAGAATGAGCGACTAGACTGCAGCAGAATGAGCGACTAGACTGCAGCAGACTGAACGACTAGACTGCAGCAGACTGAACGACTAGACTGGACTGTCCTCCGGCACATACCGCTACACATAGTAACTGATACACTGTTTTTGAATCCAACGCACCGTAAGCAGCGCCCGCAGCCATGTGCAGGCAGAGCACGTGGGCGCGCACGTGACGCGGTGTCCGCGCCGCGAGGCGACTATTCAAAAAAACACCTCCACGGCCTCTCCCCATTGGCGGCTTGCAATCACAATCGTGTTACTCAACGTATTGTTTATTCATCGATGAACTCCGCAACCCCAGGTCCCTCTGATGGCCTGCATACTACTGAACAAGCCGAGCTTCGGGACAATGAGCGTGCGGACCCGGGCCTGAACCCAGACATTTCCATCCTGGCCGTTGACGTTACGAAGCATCTGGCCAATGGCCACGATCTGCATAGTCCGTCACTGAATGGGAACATTGAAAGTAATGTCGACCCCGTTTCTCCGGAAGAAAACGGCAAAAGCGAGGCTTCCAACTCAAATGGCCTGCAAATCAACCTGACTACGAAAGGAGAAGCGGAGGAGAATACCGGCGAGCTGAATGCTGCTGGCGAATCCCCTGCGATTTCTGCCAAGGATTCTGCTAAGGATTCTACCAGGGATTCTACCAAGGATTCCACCCAGGATTCTGCCAAGGATTCTGACAATGGTTCCACCGAGGATTCAACCAAGGATTCTGCTAAGGAATCTTCTAAAGAACCTTCCAAGGATTCTGCTGCAAAACCAGTTTCTAATTCTACTGCTGATTCTGCTGCTGCTTCTGGTGCTGACTCCGCTGAAGCTGTTACTCATTTGTCAGAAACTTCTGATGCTGCGAAATCTACATCAAAGGTCGACACAGTCAACCCTGACCCGGAAAAATCAGATGGCTCCGCTCCAGCAAGTGCGGATCCTGCTAATTCTGATACGGAATCTGCCAAGAGTTCCGTGATGAATCCGGCCATCAATCCACCTACCCAAAGCACGACCTTTGATGCTGCTACAGAGACGTCAGAGTCACCCGACAAAAACAGCTCCCACCATGAGAAACCCGGCCAAGAAAAGTTAACCGTGGATACACAAAGTACCGGAAACGTTCCGGAAATCATCACGCCCAGCGACCCCACAAAGGCGACCTCCACGCCGCCTGCAGCATCTCCAAGAAGATCACATGCGTCGGGCCGGATCGACAACATCGCCATCTTCAGGAAAACCTTTGAGCTAATTGCAGAGAGCAAAGAAGCGCAGAAGAACACCAGGTTGAAAAGTGCAACCGACAAGGCGCTAGATTCCCTAGCCAATACGGCATCGCGAGACCCCCATGTGATATTCGATGCGTTGAAACTCGCGTGCGAAACCTCCAATAACGAGTTGAAGTCTCAAGCCGTAGACCTCTTCGCCAAGCTTTTTGATTATGCGCTGTTTGACAACGAGCAAGACCGCGTGAACTTGACCGATGCGGCTGTGGACGTGATTTCTTCGTGTTTCGAAGGGGAAGGCACCGACCCCGAGTTGGAGTTGCAGGTTGTCCGGGCGCTTATCCACAGTATAATCCTTATGCCCACCCATGGCGCATCGTTGTTGAAGGCTGTCAGGCAAATCTACAATGTGTTCATTTTCTCCTTGGTCCCCAGAAACCAGGCCGTGGCTCAGGGCACCTTGACTCAGGTTATTGGAACCATTTTCCAGCGTGTTTCTGATGCCTCCAACTTGAGAGCAAGCTTGTCGTCGTCAAGTACTAATCTCACCTCTAGACATGGGTCGATGGATACCAGAATGGACACGGCCGAAAACCAGGGCGAGACTGCGAAAATCACCCTTGAAAATTTGCAGAACCTTAACGGCGACTCGGCGGACTCGGCTCGTGTGACTGAGGCCAATAAGGCTTCGTTCAATGACGAAGACTTGGTGGTGAAAGATGCTTTTCTTATATTCAGAGCCATGTGCAAGCTCTCTATCAAGGATTTGGATACCGATAATGTGGACATGCGGTCCCATACAGTGCGGTCGAAATTGCTTTCGTTGCACGTAATTCACACCATTTTGAGGAACAACATCGATATTTTTTTGAGCAAAAACGTGGTGATTCTTCTGTCGAATTCGGAAGACCAGACCCGCTTAATTGACGCAGTCAGGTCCTACTTGTGCCAGTCCCTTATTCGGAACGCTGCATCTCCCTTGGCACCGGTGTTTGAGTTGACGCTCGAGACATTTTGGCTTCTCATTTCTAACTTGCGTTCGGATTTTAAGATGGAGATTCCTGTTTTGTGGGAGCAGATCTACTTCCCTGTTTCGGAAATGAAGACGTCTACGGCCCATCAAAAACGATACCTTCTTTCAATCATTGAAAGGCTCTGTAACGATTCCAGATGCATTATTGAGTTTTATTTGAATTACGACTGCGACAGCAATCAGCCCAATATTTGCGAGGCCATCATCGACTACTTGACCCGACTTTCGTTGTCGAGAGTTGATGCGACGCCAGCACAGAAATTGGCTTTTCAGGAGTCAAAGAGGTCGGGCATCTCGCTTTATGATATCAGCAAAATTGACAACTTGACTACCATCACGATGTCGTCCAAACCCCCCGAACCGGATGTGTACCACCACTTTCCCTTGGAGTATGCCTTGAAAATCACCTCATTGAACTGCTCGGTTGCTTTTTTGAAGTCCCTCTATTCATGGACTCGAAAGGGCGTCTCCACAGGAACCAGAACCAAGAGAAACGCTTCGAATTCCATCTCTGAAAACAGTTCCCAGGGCCATTCGCGGACTCCTTCGTTTGTCAAAGTGTTTGAAGGTTCAGAAGCGGGTAACGACGACATTGGTCAATTTGAGACCCAGAAACTCCGCAAGAAAGCCCTACTCGAGGGAATGAGACAATTCAGCCAAAAACCCTCGCGCGGAATCAAGTTTTTCCAGGCCCATGGGTTCATTAAAACCGATAAGCCAGAAGACATTGCGTCGTTTTTGTTGGAAAATGATTCTTTGGACAAGGCCGCTCTAGGAGATTATTTGGGTGATGGAGGAGAGCGCAATATCAGTATCATGCATGCCTTTGTGGATCAAATGGATTTCCACAACAAGTCTTTTGTGGATGCCTTGCGTTCATTCTTGCAGCTGTTCAGATTGCCTGGCGAGGGCCAGAAAATCGACCGGTTTATGCTTAAATTTGCCGAACGTTATGTTTTGGGCAACCCCAAGGTGTTTTCAAACGCAGACACAGCTTATGTATTGGCATACTCGGCTGTGATGCTTAACACTGACCAGCACTCGAAGCTGGTGAAAGTTCGGATGTCAGTGGACAATTTCATCATGAACAACGCCGGAATCGACGATGGAAAAGACATCCCGCGAGAGTTCTTGGAGCAGGTGTTCCACGAAATCCAATCCAATGAGATCATTTTGCAGTCCGAACATCACGCAGCGCTTCTAGCAGGAGAGCAAGATAACAGTGGAGCTACTGGGTTTTTCGGCAGCAGAGACTGGAACAGGGAAGCCTACAACCATGCATCCAAGGAGATGTCTAGCAAGACAGAAAAGCTTGTCAAGAACTTGGGCAAGAAGATAAAAGAAGACTCCAACGTTTACCACGCAGCGTCGAACATCTACCATGTAAAGTCGATCTTCGATACAACATGGATGTCTATTTTGGCTGGCTTGACGGCTCCATTCAAGCAGTATGATGATAATGACGTCATCAAAGTATGCTTGGAGGGAATCAAGCTTTCGATCAAGATTCTGTCTCTGTTCGGCTTGCAATACGCGCAAACCTCGTTTCTTGGTGCGTTGGTGCAATTCCAGAACTTGAACAACATCGAGGACATTCGAGAAAAAAACGTGCAAGCCATTTACATCATGCTAGAAGTGGCGGTGAGTGAGGGTAACAACCTCCAGAAATCGTGGATTGACATATTGCGGTCGATATCTCAGCTCGAGAGGTTGCAGCTCATAGCCAAGGGCATCGACCAGGATTCCATTCCCGATGTCACTATAGCCAAGTTGGTGAACCGCAACTCGGTGGAGAGTGCCACGGCCACTCCTTCGGGCTTCTTCGGCCTGTTTTCGCGAGAAACCACTGCTTCTCAAAGTGCCTCGCTCAAGTATCACAACCAGCATTTGTCTGCCACATCTGCTAGCTTGTTGTCAAAGACCGAGTTGAGCGTGGCCATTGATAAGGTTTTCACCAATAGTGCGGAGTTGTCTGGTGATGCCATCAAGGATTTCGTGGAGGCGTTGAGCCAAGTGGCTTTGGAGGAGATTGAGTCGCTGGGCCAATCGTGCAACCCTCGAATGTTTTCGCTCCAAAAGGTCGTGGACATTTGCTACTATAACATGAGCCGCATTAGGTTGGAGTGGTCGCAGTTGTGGGTGACTTTAGGTGAAGTCTTCAACAGCGTCGGGTGCAACCCCAATCTTATGGTGGATTTCTTCGCCTTGGACTCGCTCCGGCAGTTGTCGATGCGGTTCATGGATATTGAGGAGTTGTCACACTTCAAATTCCAAAAGGAGTTCTTGAAGCCGTTCAAGCACATCATTAGCCACAATCGATCGTTCGAAGTGAAGGACATGGTGTTGGAGTGCATTAACAACATGATCTTGGCCAAGTCCAGCCAGATTCGGTCCGGGTGGATCACCATCTTTGAGGTTTTGGCCGTGGCAGGAAACGAGAAGAAGGACTCATTGGTTACCAGAGCCTACAAACTTGCGTTGCATATAAGCAAGGAGAATGCCGAGGAAGTCAATAAACAGGACGCGTTTGCCGACATGGTTATATGCTTCACGGAATTTGCAAAGAACGAGAGTTTCCAACGGGTGGGGTTGTCTTCGTTGGAGGTGCTTTCAAGGATGATTGTGCAAGCGGCAAAGACCATTGAACAGGACGGGGGCGAGATCTCCAGCGAGAAGTTGGACACTTTGAACAAGGTGTGGTTCCCGATCTTATTCGGGTTCCATGACATCATCATGCGTGGAGAGGAATTGGAGGTGAGGTCGCGGACGCTCATCCATTTTTTCGACGTGTTGCACAAGCACGGAAGCCATTTCGACGGGGCTTTTTGGGACTTGGTGTACCACCAACTCTTGGCGCCAATGTTTGGTATTTTGGCCCTGCCCTGGAAGCTTCAACCGAGCGAATATATCCAGGTTGGTGGCAGCGGTGTTGATGGTGACAAGCTTTCGTTTTGGGTATCCACCACGTTGATCCAGGCGTTGAACAGCATGGTGTCGCTTTTCTCCCACTACTTTGAGGCATTGACGCCCATGTTGGAGGAGTTTTTGCAGTTGATGACCAACTGCATTTGTCAGGAAAACGACACGATCGCCCGCACAGGCAAACTGTGTTATCAGGAGTTTTTGGCGCTCAACTGCACGAAGTTCAACGAAGAGCAGTGGGACTTGATCTCTGTCACCACAAGTAAGCTCTTTGATTTGACCACGGCCAAGGAACTATTTGAGTTGGACCCATTGAAGAAGGACCCGACGCCCAAGAGCAGCGGCGACGAGAAGTCGTCGATTGTGGTCAAGTGTGTGTTGCAGCTATTGATGATCGAGATGCTCTCGGAGTTGTCGGTTCGGGAAGAGTTTTACGAGGGCATTCCGGAGAAACAGCTCATGAGGCTTGCCGAGTCGCTTCACAAAAGCTACGACTTTGCCAAGCGGTTCAACGACGACTACGACATGCGCGTGCGTCTTTGGAACGCCGGGGTGATTGAACGACTTCCAAATCTCTTGAAGCAAGAGAGCATGTCGGCCGCGGTGTACTTGAACATAATGTTGCGGTTATACTGTGACGGCGAGAAGGCCACGAGCCCCGACATCAAGAGAGACATTATGGTGGCCATCGTTCCGCTCTGTGAGACCATTCTAGAGAGCTTCTGCGAGTTTGACGAGGCCAACCAGCTAAAGAGCATTTCCACGTGGCGGCCGGTGGTGGTGGAAATTTTCGAGGGCTACATTGAGATGGACGACGCAGACTTTTTGAAGTACTCGCCTGCCATGTACCGGATCCTGATGAAGTTGTTCGAGCGGGGCATCGGGCCGGACTTGAGGAAGGCCCTCCAGTACTTTATGGCTAGGATTGGCGACACTTTCATCAAGCCGAGCAACCAAGATTCCAAGCTTGCGTGACTGTTTAAGTGAGAGCACCAGTGATTAGATACAAGTGGCTGGACGGAGTAAAAGTGACTAGACTAAATACAAGTGGCTGGACGGAGTAAAAGTGACTAGACTAAGTAGAAGCGACTGGACTAAGTAGAGGCGACTAGACTAAGTAGAAGCGACTGGACGGAGTCAACTAAATATATGTGACTGGACGGAGCATAAGCGACTACATTGAAGCACTGGCGAGACTGAAACAAACTGACTAAACTATCAAGGCAGACCGGCGACGGGCGAAAGCACGTGACCGGCCACCCGGCGCACTACTGAGTAGCATGTATACACCCCATTAACACCAATTACCTGCTGTCTCCAATCGCCTTGGCACCAATCGCGTAGCCCTCACTTGCGGTCCTCGCAAGTCTGAGAGCTTCATCAAAGCATGCGCAAGCAAGCCAGTGTCCCGGTGCCCAGGCCCGAGCCCCAGGCGCAGGCCCGAGCACCAGGGCCCAAGCCCGCACCCCCCGCGGCCGCGGCCGCCGGACGTAGACCCGTACACCGCACCCCAGTTGAGGCTGGCGAACGTATGACGCAAAAAAAGCTGAAAATTTTTTGGACGTTTCTCTCTTTAGCGTAGAACACACTTTTTACATCATGTCTTTTGATAACAAGGTACGTTTTCCACAATTTGGGTCCGCACAAAAGCGGTTTCCGCATTAGTATTGGCGCAATGGCCGGGCCGAATTGACGCTGGCCCATAGCAATGATGCCCGCCTTTTTGGCTGCCCTAAAAGGAGAGCCGCGTGGTCAAAAATCCGGGGGTGCCACTGCCGACGCCACGTCCTCAGCAATGTCCGCAAAACAAATTGAGCCTTTTCCAGTTGGGATTGAGTCTTTTCTAGTTGGGATTGAGTCTTTTCTAGTTGGGATTGAGTCTTTTCCAGTTGGGATTGAGCCTTTTCTGGGTGGTGTTTTCGGGCCGAAAATAGATGTCCAGAGGGGTGGTGAAGCGGAAAAGCTGTGGGGAGGTTTTATTTCGATCCCACTACCTCGCGTCAACGAAGTTGCGGAGCCTGAGAGTGGCTTTGCAGGTCGCGTGAGGTCTGCGCTGGCGAAGCGGTCAATTGCTGGGCCGCGGTCGAGCCAGACTACTATAAGCCGGCGGAAGCCACGAGTCACCAGGAACCAAGGGAGTCGCTAAACCACAAAGTCGCTAAACCACAAAGTTGCTAGACCACAAGGTCGCTAGAAATTACCAGAATCGTCAGAGGTCACCGGAGATCACGAGACAGCATAAAGCACTGGCGACACAGCTCCCAGTGACATCCGGGCAATGGTCAGGTGGACAGCCGCACCCTTTGGGGCGCTGAGTGACCAAGTGCACTGATATGAAGATCAGTCATAGGAAGTACAGCGACACGTGCCAGTGCAATGTAAAGAGCATCTGAAGCATTGCACGAGCCTTCTCCTGACAGGCTTTAAAGTTGACTGAGGTTTGGGACTGAGGTTGGGAACTGAGGTTGCGGACTGAGGTTGGGAGGCTACTGGGGACCATGGTGGCCGAGGTCGATTCACAGCGCAGAAGAGCACCGAGCCGAGTAACTTATACTTTGATACTAACTTCAGAATTTGTATGCCTTATTGGGTAATGACGTGGAGGACGATACTGTCCGTGCGCCAGCAATGCCCAAGGAACATGTCAAGCAAACCACGTCGTCCAAGAAGGCCGATGTTCCTCCACCTTCTGCAGACCCTGCCAGAGCCAGAAAGAACAAGAAGCCAGTGACCGGAAACGAGGCCGCCTTGAAGAACAAGACCAACAACAAGTCCACTCCAGGCCCAGCATCCACGCCCGCCAAGCACGAAAGAAAGAGCAACGACCGTCACTCCAGAAGCGGCAAGGCAGACACCAAGAAGAAGGTCAGACAAGGATGGGGCGACGACAAGAAAGAGTTGGACTACGAGACCAAGGCCGAGGCCGACGCCACCGCCGAGTTGGAGGCCGAGGCTTCCGAGAAGGCTGCCGCCCCCGCAGGCAAGTCTTTGCAGGAGTACCTTGCTGAGAAGGCTCAGGCCGGAGTGGTGGGAGGCACCAAGCCCATCAGACAGGCCAACGACGGCGCCGAGGACAAGTGGAGCGGCGAAAAGATCGAAAAGGAGCAGGTGGCCTACATCGAGGGCCAGTCTTCCAAGAAGATCAGGCAGAAGCCCGCCAAGGAGAAGAAGTTCTTGGACTTCAACGCCGTTTTCTCCGACAACGCGCACGGCAACTCCAGGCGTGACGCCAAGAAGCCTGGCTTCAAGGGCAAGCCCGCAGCCAAGGCTTCTGCTCTCGACGAGAAGAACTTCCCTTCCTTGTAAGCTGCAGGACTTTTACTTAGACCATGCGAGGGTTTTTTACAGGCTGCGGAGGACTTGTTGAAGTGCCTAACAAGAACAAGTGGAAGTTGCGATGGATCTTGTTAGTTGAAGGATTCTAGAAGGTGCGGAAAGCGCTTGATATTGATATTGATTGAGATTGAATTGAGATTGATTGATATTAATCTTGTGACATTACATTTTCGAAACTTGAGATCTTGTTGAAACTGAAGCATCTTGAATGGCGCTTCAACGAGCAAACTCCACCCTTGTGGGTTGGAGCCCGCGCCCCAGCTAAGTACGTTCAATGACAAACATGTACCGACCGGTAGAAGCGTGAGCCGAAGCTGGCAGCATGATCCCAACGCCCGTGCAGGTAAAGGTGGTGCTCGGATCCTGGCACTTGTAGGCGCTAGAGCGTAGGACAAATGTACCCTGCATACATGCGTGTTTGGCCAAGAAGCAAGGACCCGGCAAGGACCCGTCGCCCGCAGTCTATGGGCACCCGAGCCAGCGATCCCCCAAGTAGGGTTGCCTGGTGACCAGAAACCCAGCTCCCAAGCAGTGTACACAGGAACGGCGTCTGCAGGAACGGCCATGGAACTCATTAAATTTAAAATCAACGAACCTAATATTAACATTAATAAATGAATCATTTAGAACATTATATAGAAATAGAATCTTATATACTTTCTTTAAAATAAAACGGCTTATTGGGGATAGATTAAATATATTCATATATTAATTGCATACCCGGGCATGAAATAATTTGATTATATACGTGAATACGTGAATATTAACTAATTTATTATTTTTATCTATTGATTTACAATGTATCCTATATTTAGCTATTTCTATAGGTATTGCTGTTAAAACACCTATAGTTCCAGTTCATACTTGATTACCTGTTGTTCATTCAGAATCTCCTTTAGCTGGTTCTATTCTACTAGGTGGAGTGATTTTAAAATTAGCTGTTTATGCTATTATTAGATAAGTTTACCTTCTTTATCTGATGCTGCTGTTCTATATACTCCTTTAGTTTATGTTTTATGTGTTATAACTATATATACTTTTTGAAGAGCAGTGAAGCCACAAATTCATCTAAAGGGAATTGGACAGGTGGACTTATACCATAAGGAGGAGACCGCTGTGTGGATTTCGTACAGGAGACGGCAACGGAGAATCACGGCGGAGCCATGGTGGATTTGATGTAGATCGGATAATTCCTGGTCAGCGTTATACATGGGTGTGTTTGGAGGACCGTGGAGTAGCCACGGACTAATGTCCAGTGGTGGTCTAAGCTCGAACACACAGCCATGGTATTATGGGATAGTAGCAGACTTTCTTTCCATTAGCAGATACATCCCAGATACATTAGCATACATTAGCAGATACATCCCAGATACATTAGCATACATTAGCAGATACATTAGCAGATACATTTCAGTGGGTCTGGTTCTAGGAGGCATCTTTGATCACTCCAACCTGGTTCGTATGATTACCTTATGAAGCTTGCAGGCAGCTAGGCTTTTATTTGGGGATCGGCATTCACCCATAATTCGCCTGATGTATTCTGGTCGTCCTGGCGACCAAGACATGTGGCTAAGCATAGCGCGCTTTGTCTTTGGTCTTCAACAGTTGAAAGTCCTACAACGTTGAAACGTGGCGATAGCGAATTTAGAAAGATACAAGAGAATAAGACAAGTCGAAAGAGATGCATTATGATTAATGTACACGGAAAAAACACTTGAAAATAGTGGTTGTAAACAGGCAGAAGCTGAATTTCAATAGCAAATGTGTTCATCGTTCTATTGTTGAGTCAAAGAGGAAGCCCACCAAAGGTGATTCAAGGCTAAGCATGCATTTCAAGGGGTATAATTTCAAGGGTCGGATACCAGGTAAGCCCTAGGTAATTACGCGTGACCATACAAGGTCAGCCATTGTGTAATGAAGGGGCAGAAGGTAAGGTGGTAGATTTCTCTGAAGCACTTTGTAAGGAGTGATTCTTTCCCCGGTACATGAAATTAGATAAAATTTCAACTAGAAGGCAATCCTTTGGATCCAATATGGGTAGCGCACGACCCATGCACACAATTGACCTGCGCCGTGTGGGTGCAAGGGGAAACCTTCGATGACCCACGTCGAGAGAGGCGTGTCCAACTGCGACCGCCCACTTTCGTTAGAACGTCGAGGCTTTCTCGACGCAGCCTCCGAAGGTACCCTTTCCGGGTCATACCTACCCCATCGGGACCTCTCAACGGCATCAGCCACCCGGCTGGCTCCCGTATAAGTAGTGGTGATCCCCCTTGTTTTAGGATCATCAACGAATACATCTTCTCTTAGGTGCTTGACGTTAAACTACAAAAGAACATAACAAAAAGGATATAACAACTAAAGGTAAATATTGAAGACTCTTGATTCAAGAGGTGGCCGAGGCTTCGTAGTGATTAATGAATAAAGTGTACATTGAGGGGAGCTGAACACTTGGTAACTCTTGCAGGCACAGGATTATTTTTGCGAAACTTGAAGGTGTAATTTATTACACATCAAGAAATTGGCGCATGTAGGAAATAAGCTCGTCTCTATAACCTTCGGTGCGTCATATCTGAGTGTAAGTATACATATCCATACAGCGCTATTAGTACCAAAGAGTCTGTAGTTTTTTTGATATATATTCACGGTTCTTTTCTAGCTCTTTTGAATCCCATCTTTTTTTTTTTATCATTAATCAATAAGTTCCAGACAAGAGGAGCTTGCTTTAAACCATACAGTGACTTTTAAACCATACAGTGACTTAAACCATACAGTGACTTATTGAGTTTCAATCCATACTTCCCAGATCCTTTCTTTGGCCTCAGCGAAAACCCAGGAACTTTTCATGTCATGTCCTCAACGAGCCCAGCATTAAGAGAAGCTGTTTTCAAATCCATCTGATGAATCACCATATCATGGTGGGTCGCAAAGGCGAGCAAGAAACGCAAACTTGTAAAGCATATCACAGGCGCACAAGTATCTGGAACATTCCTTCAGTCTGTGAATACCCTTTTGCAACTACCCTCGCTTTGTATTTATTCTCATCTCGTGAAAACCCATCGCCATCCTATAGATTTGACACCAGAGGGACGGGGACCGGGGAGAAGGCTTAATCCTCCTTATGCGCCTTCATCTCAGCTTTGCATGCTTCCTTTCAGAAGATACGACTTAGAAATATTCTGCTAGATCCACCATGGGTAGTGCGCCACCCATGCATACGCAATTGGTGCGACGTGGGGAAACAGTCATACCCACCTGGAGAGGCGTGTCCAATCGACGGCTTATCTCGGGGGCTTGGAAGAGGTGGCGCCAGTGGCACCAGTTGCTCCGTATCATGTGCAATGCTGTGGTTTGATACAACGTCGTGGTCTGGTAGAACGTCGTGGTCTGATACAACGTCGTGGTCTGATACAACGTCGTGGTCTGATACAACGTCGTGGTTTGATACAACGTCGTGGTTCCCAGGTGCAGGACCAATCCCCAGACGCCACTTTGGCCTGATGATCAGCCAGATTGGGACTTTTTGGACTTTTTGGGCAAAGAAGCGATACTGCCGTGTCCCAACAACCCACTCCGACCAAAGATGGCGCCATCGGACCCCACGCCGGCGAAAAGTGGTGCAATCAGGCCCCTCATGCGCCCGGGCCTTTTCATCTATACAAGTTTGGACCCATGTTTAGGACCATCAACGAACACATCCCCCTTTGTGCTTGGCGTTAACAGCTACAAAAGGGTACTATATATTCCATATTTGGATTTGTTTTTTATTAATTCAGTTGTATGTCCAGTTCTACGTACGTGAGCAGAATGAAAAAAATTGTAAACAAAAGTGTAAAGAAGAGAATAAGATTCAATACAATCATTGAGAATTCGCCTTTATGAGTGTCTTGATTAGAGGTGACACTGTGGTACGATGTCTATTGATTGAGGATTTGAGGAGTTATTTCTGATTAATCTATCAACCACTCGTTTAGCTTCTAGCATAACCTCAAGCGCAAGGATAATCTTGTTTGATGAAAGAATCATTCTGAGGTCTTCCACACTCCCTCTGAAGGATGACCTCTCATATCCTAACAGGCGCAGATTGGTGGATGGATTGGTGTCAAAGCTTTGGTCAATATGTCAGCGAGGTTCACATATTGCATGCAACTTATTGTCGATCTGTTGTCTCAAACTCTGTTTAACCATGATCTGTCGCTTCATATTTCTTTCGCCTTTTCACCGTCGCATTACTGCCGTGTCATCACCGTCGAGTTGCCGTTTATGCCGACCACTCAGTTTCTTTATCCATGATGATTCTGGAGCTGTGCAAAGAGCCACCAGTCAGAGTTCATTGACGAGGTAGCAACTGAGGATCCAAACATAATCATATCCTGTGACCGAAACACAATCATATCCTGTGACCGAAACACAATCATATCCTGTGGTGGACCGTACCTGGTGATTGCTTCGATCCATAGCTGGCGTATGAAGACGCATTGACTTGATGAGTTGATTGTGTCTCGTATGTGAGTCCCAACGCGGCCGTTAAATAACGAAGAACCTCCTTTGCTGCCTCGAAGTCTTGGTTCCGCTAGATATCTTGAACGACTCACAGTGATGTATTTGATGTAAAAGCAAACTGTATTGGCGGCAGAGAACTGTATTGGCGGCAGAGAGTTTCCCAGTATGAAGATGTATTCTGTTTCGTCGCAAATCTTCATCTTCCTTAGTTGCAGTTTTGTCAAAGCTTTTTGGATCAGCAGGCACAGTATTTCCGCAAGTCATAGTTTGGCAAGAGCTTTCAATGTAATTGTTCAAGTGTGATTGATGATCTTGGTCCCCTCCCCACCTATTGAGTACCTTGCACTTAATCATTGCACAAGAACCCTGAAAAGAATATTATCCACCGCATGAAATAACCATAGCAAACTTTGCTTCCCAATTTGATTTACCCTTCTTGTCCTTGCATATGCTTTGATCCACCACACTCATGTTTCCTTGGATTGTCAGTATGGAAACTGATGCCCGCTGGAATATTTTGCTTGGCTCCAATGCTCCTACAACTTCCTTGTTCCAGCATGCGGCAGCCGTGGCGGAGACCTTTCCTGTGGCGGGCATTTGGGCGGTACCGACCGTTGACAGCCTTTGTAGTTGCAAAGTCGGTCTGACACACGGCCTATGACGTGTGGCTCAGAGTAGGGCAACGGCAGATACTCAGAGTTGGCGTGGACGCGTGGTGGACAAAAGTGATGTCCCCAAAATACCAAGAGTGACGGGCCAAACTCTAGCCCCGTTTCGGCACTCGCACGGCACTCGCCTGGTTCAGTCACGGCACACGCCTGGTCCAGTCACGGCACTCTCCTGGTCCAGTTACCGCACTCGCTGAACGCACGTGTATTGTCAGTGCAGTGGTGACTCCTAGAGCGAACTCGCATTTGGCCTGATAATCGTCATGCTTGGTTCCAATGTCCCCGGGACTCATCATCCATCGTTGTGCCTGCCCAGCAAGCGAGAGGGACCCTCCTGAAAGACGCTTGTCCAGCAGAAAAGCAAGCTTGGCTGCCCTTTGTTGAAAATCCCTGGAGGCGAAGATTACCATGAATGGCGTCTTCTGTCTTTGCCAAGTGTCCCCGATGGGTCAGTCGAGTGTCCGAGAAGCTCGAACTTAGAGCTGATTCAATTGTTTTGGCTAGACCCCACTTAAGAGAAGACAGTTCGCTTGGTCCAGTCTTGGCCGCACCGAAACCTGATTTGATTAATTGGTTCCTGAAGACTCTCGATCCCCAGCTCCAAACGGACCCTAGTATTAGCTAAAGTCTCCGAGCACCCGTGACACGGCCGCGAGCTTTAGAGGCCATTCAGAGCGTCTAGATACACTTCTTGGAGTTTCCTCACTTAAGCTGATGCTTATACGTGTAGCCCGTAAACTGCTCATTTTAGATTTCACCACAATCGGCCATACGCGACGCCACCGCGAGGAACGAAAACAGTTTTTGGACCGATATCACGAGCTCTCCCTGAACAGGCTCGAATTTCGGCAAAGCAAGCTAATTGAGTGGCTCATGCTCAATGGCGCCGACAATTATCGCTCCAAAGAGAATGGAATGGTGATTAACTCGCGGAGACAAATCCAAACCATGGTGCTGTCGTGAGCATGATGTGACTGAATATCATACATTCGACATGCAGTTGAAAGTTGGTCAAAAATTATCCACTCGCCACGTTTGTCTTGAGAAGCTTGTAGAAGTCAATCCTGCACAAGTGTGCTCCGGACTAATTATGAAGGCACGCTTACATCCTTAGTTTCGGGGCAGTTGCGATAGTCTTGTCCATGTTCCCGGGATGAAAACAAATCCCCTGATATCCACAGGTGCAGATCACAAGCCCTGCTTTATTCTCTTCATTAGGCGCTCTGCCAGAAGCAGAAAATGAAACCAAGTAGACATCTTGCTTTGGGCGCCCACACGTAGCCCCCAATGTTCTGCACAGTGTGCTCTTGCCAGAGCCCAGACCTTAGAATCATGGTCACCGCCTCCGCTAGAACATCCCTTGAAGAGTGATCAAGGGACATCACCATAATGTGTAGCGAGACTGGGACTGCCCAAATCCTCAGTGCAGATCCCATCTTGTTCGCTTCGAATAATAAGAAGGGGTGCAGTACCACCAAGCTTCCGAAAGAGGCATCAGCGGCTGCAACTTTGAGAGAAGCGCTGGTAATCAACCGGCCCTTTTCTAGGCATTATCTTCCGACCGGGTTCATAGTTTGCTCAAGCAGCCATGTGAGTGTATAAGGCTGTAACTGGGGTCAAGTGCAGGTGCGCATATGCCTGCGATCACGTGCTGCAAACTCGAGGGACCATGTCATCACGAGTGATGATCATAAGTACCGCGCCATCATTACCACCCTGGCGCTAATGGTTTGAGGCTAAAGATTGCGTGGCAAGCCAGCCAAATCAAGGTGGGGCTCGACAATTTTCTGCTCTCTGAGGTTGTTTGGTATCTCCACTGCTTCCTGGCTGCCATTAGCTGGGGATCTCCTTTGCAAGACTCCAAATACGACCAACCAGCGCCACCAAGGATCAATTGCCACCAAGGATTAATTGCCAGGATTAAACGCCAGGATTAAACGCCAGGATTAAACGCTAGGATTAAACGCCAGGATTAAACGCCAGGATTAAACGCCTGGATTAAACGCCAGGATTAAATGCCAGGATCAAAAGCCAGGATTAAATGGCAGGGTCAATTGCCACTAAGGAGCAATTCCCCTAATGAACATTCCCACTAAGAATTAATTGCCGCTAAGGATAAATTGCCAGGATTCATTGCCACTAGGGATTAATTATTCTAAAAGTCAATTGACACCAAGAAAGTGCCGCCGAGAGCCACAATTAGAGTGCTGTCAAAGAAAATTCGCCAGCAATTTGTCAGTCCCGAATATCATTGCGGGCGTTACTGCTAAGTGGGTCTTGACGTCCCCTAGCCAGTCCGCTGCATGAGCTCATGCCGATTCCCGGCCTATACTTCCTTGAGGCTTATACTTGCTGTCAATCGGTGACTTGCTTTGAATCGCATTGCGCACCTCCGCTTGCCTTGGCGCTTATGATTGGGCCACTGAGACCCAAAGTTTTTTCATCAATAAGATTGGCTGCAAGTAATGACAGCACAGACTATTCAAAGCAGACGCGGTCGAGGTCTAAGCAGCAGAATGAGAAAGTCGGGTCCACCGGCATTTGCGATGATAAATTATCGAGGGGCCTAGCCGCACCTGAAAAATCAGGAAAGGAGCTTCGGGCTCTAAGAACCAGGCGTATTGGGTCTCCGGGGATCTAGAAAATCAAAAGAAAATATGGCACTATCATATCCTGTCTCCAGTGACAAGCTGCTCAACGTTTTTCAAGGCACGTGCCAAAACATCCACTTTCGAGACAAGGCGCTGAGTCACGCGCATCACGTGCCGCGCGTGGTGAGCCGCGACCAACCCCGCCAACTCCACGCTCGTCTTTTTTCACAAAACACTACCATACTGCCATTTCCACTCGAAAATTGCTGACGCTCCACCTTAGCACTTGACCTCGTTTTCCGTGCATCGCACGCCATGTACCAAACCCCCAAGACTTCACGCATCTCCGCGTCTTTTTCTGATCCTCCGCGTGTGGCTCAATCCTCCGCTTCGGCCTTCACACCTGATGCTATGGCCCTGGACCAGCCTCTTAATGCGGAGTCTCACCGTCCGGATCTGGATCAGGTGGCATCTCTGCACCTATCACATGCTGCTGTCAAGTCCGAGCATCCTGTGCCTCCCCTGGCACCCTCTATTCATGCCGAGACGAAAGTACTACCTACCCAGGAGAAACTTCCCGCCCCGGAAAAGCCAGAACATGTTGTCGAAGACGAGCGTAAGAAGCTTCTGACATCGTCCCCCGAGGCTATTCGTGTTGCTGCACAAATCACCCCCAATCGCCTCGCTAACCTTCTCATCCGGAGAGGCCCTCTCGCCATTCGTCTTATCACGGGCCACCTTTCGACCGAAGTCCCAGGCTTCGACCTTCTCTCGCTATCGAAGCAGCGCAGACTCATAATGGCTGCCATGGAGCATGGCGACTCCCAGAACAACGTTGTGTTTGAAAAAATCGGCTGGGGGCAGTGGGCCGTGCGCTATGTCAATTCCGACTACATCGTCACAGAGCCCAACTCCTCGCTGGATAAGGCCCGCTTGAACATCCATGAGCTACGCGAAAAAGCCAAGTTGGGATGGCTGAAGAAGGCCGACCATGCGCCCGTGGACTTGTTACATCTATCGGCAGATGTGCATCGAAGAGATTCCATTTCCAACAACAAGTCTCTTCTCCACTACGTGACCGTCCCGGGTGAAGGACTCGAAGGTGGGACACTGCACGAAAGTGCGCTTTCGGACTCCGAGCTGGACTCGGATGTTGAAAACCCCGGTGTGCTCACCAATATTCGCCAATCCTCAAACACGCTCAACGACGACGACTCAGACGTCATGATGGACGATGAGGATGACGAAAATATGTTCGCCTTCGATGACGATGCACCAGGAATAAAACAAGAACGCCGCGGGAATCTGTCTCCGCCCATCAAATTCGCCAATCGGGTGCCCATCACCAAATTCAGCCCGCCGCCAATTCTCTCTGGCAACAGGCGGAAGTCATCGCTGTCTTCAGTGGTCAAGAACACGTCTTCCTACAACTCCACGCGACATGCCCAGATCTTTAATAGATCTCGCTTGAATTCAATTGAAAACCTCAATGAGTACATGCTTTCGTCGGCGAGAAACTCCCAGCTCTCCATGGCCTCTCCTCCAGCACAGCAACTGATGACAGGCCACGGTTCAGCCTTACACGTGGCCTCAGTGCCTACAAGCTCGCCGCTCGGCAGCTGGAATGGCCTACTGCAGGACATCTACGGGGCTACGGACTTCACCATCTCATCGGAACAAGTGGCAGCACTCGGGTCACGTCGCAAACTGTCGTTTAACGAGTCCAGTATGCGCTCAACGCTATCGCTGTCATTGCCGCGAGGCCATAACCGGCCCGCGGAGCACGTGATCTACCATGCTAACAAGAAGAAGCTCGAGGTTGCCAGCGACACTGACGAAGAGGATTGGGCTTCGATGGGCGCCGAGCTGCTTCGGACCGGGGCAGGAGACGGCCTGATGGGCCAGGACTCCGAAGTTCCGAACGACGAGAGCACGGCGGCACGGGCCTTGGTCAACCTCATGTCGACGTAGGTTCGGCCCGCATGGCTAGCACGGGCGCGTGATCATGTTCTGCGAACCCCGCTGGCCCTACGCGTCGCACTTGTCAAGCCCTGAGCCAGTTTCTTCGTAATTTATAATTGATAGAGCCGGGGCGATGGCCGGGTCACGTGCGCGGGCGCCGGCTCCTGCACCCAGCGCCCCGCGCGGTGTTATTTTCCAATTAAGTCCCTTTTAGGAAAACTGATTGCGACGCGCTTTTTCACCACTTCCTACTTCTTCAGCACTACGCCGACTCTTTTCATCCCTTCTCCGAGCCAGCTCCCCAAGTGTTTTTGGCCTGCAGTATATTGGTCCAAGAATCTCCTGTCTTTCAAGCATCCCTTGGCTTTCCTGAGCAGCGGCTGTTTCCCCAAAGTCCCCGAGCCCCTTCCAAAATTACTGGCATTACCGTGGCTGCTATAATTTACCATCTCGAAGCCTTACATTCCTGAACGGGAGAAACCAAAACATGTCTACTACTGTGGCGTTACCGACGGTTCAGATCAACGTCAATTACAATGAAATCAAGAAGCAAGTCAAGGACTTCTTCACCCATTTCAAGGCTTCCTCCGACAACATGGAGGTCGGCGAGCACGTGACTGGGGTCAAGTACTTGGATCTCTTCCAGCAGATTGCCAATAGGGACATCACCACGCTCTACGTCGAGTTGGACGACTTGAAGAGTTACCAGGAAAACCAGTATTTCACCAGCGGAGTGCATGCGGGGGATTTGGTGGCGCAAGTGCAGAAGAACACCTACCATTTTTTGGAGCTCTTTAGCTCGGTGGTGGATGAGCTAATGCCGGAGTCCACCAAAGACATTTCATACAAGGACGACGTGTTGGATGTGATTTTACACCAGCGCAAGTTGAGGAACTTGCGGGTTTCGCAGGAAAACGCCGAGGAGTTCAACAACTTGCGCTCAGGGTTTGAGAACACCTCGGTCTCACAGGATGCCCACCAGGAGGCGGGCGAGCTTGAGGAAAACCTTTTCCCCGCCAAGCTTACGCGCAGGTACCATTTGTACTTCAAGCCGTTGTCGTCGGCGACCAAGGCCTATGCAGTGCGCCAGGTGAAGGGCTCCCACGTGGGCAAGTACATCACGGTTCGTGGAATCGTCACCAAAGTATCAGACGTGAAGCCTTCAGTGTTGGTGAATGCCTACACGTGCGACAAGTGCGGGTACGAGATTTTCCAGGAGGTGAACCTGAAGGTGTTTACGCCGTTGACGGAGTGTACTTCGCCGGTGTGCAAGACCGACAACCACCGGGGCCAATTGTTCATGTCAACCAGAGCGTCCAAGTTCTCATCGTTCCAGGAAGCGAAGATACAAGAAATGGCCAATCAGGTACCTGTGGGACACATCCCGCGGGCACTCACCATTTATATCGAGGGCGACTTGGTGCGGCTGATGAATCCAGGAGATGTGGTGGATGTTTCTGGAATCTTCTTGCCCTCGCCGTATACTGGGTACCGGGCCCTAAGAGCTGGTTTGTTGACCGAGACGTTTTTGGAGGCCCAGTATGTGCGCCAGCACAAGAAACAATACGAGCTGTTGGAGTTGGACGCGGAGGCCATGGCCAAAATCCGCAATCTTCACAGCCTGGGTGGTGTGTACCACAAGTTGTCGCAGTCGATTGCGCCGGAAATCTACGGCCACGAAGACGTCAAGAAGATCTTGCTTCTTTTGTTGTGCGGTGGAGTCACCAAGGAAATGGGAGACGGCATGAGAATCCGTGGAGACATCAACATTTGCCTCATGGGCGATCCTGGAGTGGCCAAGTCACAGTTGTTGAAGGCCATCAACAAAATTGCACCTAGGTCAGTGTACACCACGGGCCGAGGCTCGTCTGGAGTCGGGTTAACGGCCGCGGTGATGAGAGACCCCGTGACTGACGAAATGGTGCTCGAAGGAGGGGCGTTGGTGTTGGCAGACAACGGGATTTGCTGCATTGACGAGTTCGACAAGATGGAGGAGTCGGACCGGACGGCCATTCACGAGGTGATGGAGCAACAGACGATATCCATCTCCAAGGCCGGCATCAACACCACGCTCAACGCCAGAACGTCCATCTTGGCCGCCGCCAACCCGCTCTACGGCAGGTATAACCCCCGGTTGTCCCCCCATGAGAACATCAACTTGCCCGCAGCGTTGTTGTCCAGATTTGATATCATGTTCTTGATGTTGGACCAGGCCAGCGTGGCCGACGATGACCAATTGGCGCGCCATGTGACCTATGTCCACCAGTACAACAGGCAGCCGAAGATGGACTTTGAGCCGTTGGATCCCCACACTATCCGGCAGTACATCTCGGTGGCTCGTGCACACCGGCCCACGGTGCCCAAGGCCGTGGGGGACTACGTGACGCAGTCTTACATCAACATGCGGAAAGAAGCGCAGCGAAACGAGGGCTCCGTGCGCAAGTTTGCGCACATTACGCCCAGAACGTTGTTGGCGATCTTGCGTCTCTCGCAGGCATTGGCGCGGATCCGGTTCGGCGACGAGGTCAACCGAAACGATGTGGACGAGGCGTTGCGGTTGCTCCAGGTGTCCAAGTCGTCGATGGAGACCAAGGAGTACGTGAGAGAGGACGCCACGTCGCAGATCATGAACTCCATTCGGCTCTTGTTGGCGGAGGAGAACAGCAACCAGATCAGCTTGGCGGACTTGCGGGCACGCATCTTGGCCAAGGGGTTTACTGCGGAGCAGCTCAACTTGTGTATACACGAGTATTCGACGTTGGGGTTGTTTCAGCTTTTGGATGGGGGGGAAAGCCTTTTGATCATCGACCACTCCATGGATATTTGATGGAAGCACGGTGAGAGATGACCACACAGAGTCCAGACGTGCCGAGGGAGACTTTGGGAGAGACTTTGGCGAGAGGGAAGCCATGAAGGGTTCAAGAAGATGAGGCATACATCATCGAAAAACTATGCCCTGATGGCTATGCCCTGATGGTTATGCCCTGATGGCTATGCCCTGATGGCTATGCCCTGATGTATATGCCCTGATGGCTATGCCCTGATGGTTATGCCCTGATGGATATGCCCTCATGGATATGCCCTGATGGCTATGCCCTGATGGATATGCCCTGATGGATATATTCTGATGGATATGAAGCCGACGCTGTGAGCTCTCGCGACGAACGGAGCGTGTGGAGGCATCATCATCCAAATGTGGTCTAAGTGAGTCCAAGAAAGACGTCCTGGTGTTGACCCTCTACGCTAGACTCCGTCGCACGCACCACGGATGTGTACCATGCCATGCTACGCATGTACTGCCCAGTGAGGAGGTTTGGGCCGAAGAGGCACAAGGGAAGTGTCAGGCCCTCCTTGCGGATACGTGAGGCTCTCTCGCGATTCCGCATACGGCCACCTTGCCCTGCAAAGTCCTAAAGAAACAGGCCTTGATTGGTGCGGACTTGAGGGATGTAACGAGTGCGGTCATTTCCAAAGGGTAGTATCGTGGTGCAAAAAAGGGAAGCTGGAGGCTGGAAGAAGCGGGCAGAAGCGGGCAGAAGCGGGCAGAATCGGGCGAATCGGGCAGAAGCGGACTGAAGCAACGGGGAGGACCCGGCAGCCTCAGCATCACAGCTGGCACCAGAGCAGGCATAAATGGACCTGTTATGAGTACGCAGTGGCCCCGATTCACATTCTAGCTCCTTCAAGGCATGTCATCCTAAGTGGTAGTTTTTTGAGACGGAACAAAGGGTCATACGAACGTTAATGGCTGCAAAGCAGGTGGCTATAATAGATTCAGTCTCTTCCCAATCATTGTAGTATATTCAACGGCGCATTACACGGCCTGCCGTGACCAGAGCGCCACCAAAAGAGCAGAGAGGGAGCTCCATCACGGAAACCAGCGCCATGCGCCGGGATGTAGGCAGTACCCGGCTATCTACCGGACAACACCCGCCGGGCCAAGTCCAAGCCACAAAGATCACCGCCAGGAGGGCGTGTGTGCAGGACGCGGGCTGCAACATAAGGTGCCCACGGCGTGAAGCGGCCTAGCGCATTTCCAGGCCTCCGGCGTGTCGCTGACCGGGGAACAGCCAGTGCAGCTAGAGGAAATCGGGGGTTCCTGCAGCGAGCGGAAATCGGGGGTTCCTGCAGCGAGGGGAAATCGGCGGTTCCTCCAGCGAAGCCCGTGCATCCTCCATTTAGCATTTAAAGAATAAACTCCCGGGGAACCGACCAGTTCCAATTTGGGCCGCAACAAGTACGCTGTGAGTCACCGGCCTTCCGAAGGTGTGGTTCGCAGAATGCATGAAATGAGCCAAAAGCGCAGAGATGCGGTGAGATGTGGGACCGTGTCTTTCTTTGAACAGGATAGAAAACTAAGAACATGCTTGAATCAAATTCCCCACGCAAATGTTTTAAGGAGATTAGTTAAATTTGTATGAAGGAGTCAAAATGTAGAGCAGAATTCCGTCTCGGCGTCATGCAGGTGCTTGGAGGACCTTAGCGTAGCCAGACAGTGTTCGGGGTGGTCCAGGTCAAATAACATAGACGTGGTGGAAGATACGTGGACTTTGTTAACATGAATATATGAGGACTTGAATTGAGGACTTGAATTGAGGACTTGAATTGAGGACTTGAATTGAGGACTTGAATTGAGGACTTGAATATTTGGACCGAATATGCGGGCTTCCTTATCATTCACATATTAGTATTAGCTTCTGTGGGTCAGTTCCAGGAGGCATCTTTGACACTCCAACCTTGGTGTTGGATCTCTTATGAAAAATAAATATTTTCGCAGCTAACAAATTTTGTGGTTGCAGCATCTCGCGCCCGGAGGTACTATAGGAGAGAGATCTCTAGGAATAAAGTTCCTAACTTTCTTCCGATGAAGTGAATTATATAAACTATACCTCCATTCGGAGGTATAGTTCTATACTTCCTTCCTGGCCTCGCGATTTATCGCTCAAGTCTCGGGCTGACAACGTCTCCCCGAGCAAGGTGAAACAGTGGATTACTAGGCAATGCCAAGTCCACCAAAACCCAGATCATTAGATCTTTTTGCTACGAGTCAGTGGACAATCCAGTCTTAATANGCTACGAGTCAGTGGACAATCCAGTCGTAATAACTTCTTATAAGTTATCTGGTTGATCCTGCCAGTAGTCATATGCTTGTCTCAAAGATTAAGCCATGCAGTTTGCCTTGTATTTGGGGCTCGCCATTCGCCCATGAAACATCCTGTTCAGCCGTCCACGTCCGGCGCTTTGGCAAACCATGACTTGTAGAGTGGTACGGCGCTCCGTCTTGGACCAAAAGATACACGAGTTTCTAGAGCTAACTAATGATTAACTTCATTTGGTTGAAAAGTCTCTCCAAAAATAGACATGCACCACGTTTGGGTGGACATTTCCTGGCCATCTCTTTCTTTCACTAAGGTTCCCAGTAGAGTATTGACCTGGACCTGTATAGCTACTTATGGCGACTATTTTTATGTTACAAACGCGTGATGTTTCTTCAGCCCTCACTGGTCTAGTATTCTTACTAGGATGTTCCCATCAACTAGGTCCGATCTGGAATCTAGGTGTAGAATCTATGCAGTAATAGGTTTCTGTCTACTCAGAATGCATAGTTTGAATTTGTATTGGTCAGGCTTTGGGACATTTTCTCCTGTTTTATCTCTTGGAAGTCTAAGGATACTTCTCGCTGTTGCTACTAATCACAAAAGGCTCCTAGAACCAGACCCACTATAAACGATACAAGTGTAACTGAACCTGATGTAGAGGTTCATACTTATCTCTTTGATACTATAAACACTACGACTGGTTCATTAGAATCTCCTCTGGATACATGTCCATGGTTAATCTACGGTACTCCAAGTGAACCTAGTTTTATTGCGGACAAGGTTTTATCCTCTCTACAGGTTATGAAATCTGACCTCAAAATTTTGCGAAATTCGGGATTTATGAACATTCCTGGTGGCATTAAGATTCCTCCTACCTTGAAGCGCTTAGACGCTAAACGCGTGCAGAAACTATCTGACGCGATTGATCGAATGTTTCAACTGCCCACAGTAGCCGGGACTACAATGGAAGGACTTAACGCAACGCGGAGCCGGTTGCCTCAGCATCTGAAGCCTGGCAAGCTCGCTGACACCATCCCGTTACCTAAAGTCACTAAGAGGTCTCAGGCCTTGCCGCAGGCTCTGCTGACTTCACTTGTTCCAACTACTGTCCTGCTGGATCCGCAGGTTCTGAACAAGTTAATTGTGCTGGACGCTCAAGGAATTGACACTCCCAATGAGCCCATTGAGATCTCTAAACGTCGGAAAACTTCTCTGCCTTCTTCGGACTCCACACAATTGCAATCTCCACATACCCTTATGATCTCGGGTTCGGATTGCCTACACAGTAGTGGGCCTCTTGAAGCCTCGTACGGCCATACGAGTTCTTCCCATAAGAGTCACCCCGGCAACTCACTCTCTGCAGACATTAACGCATCTGCTGCTATTCTCACCTCTCGAGGGAGGATGGCTGAGTATCCTCTAGATGTATCTCAAGCAAATGGGTCAATCACCGATGGAGATCTTAAACTCTATGTCATTTGTATCCTTTTCAAAGCCTTTAGGGTCAGCAGGCACAGCATTTGTTCGAGTTCCAATCAAGTCATAATTTAGCAAGAGCTTTTCAATATAATCGTTCAAGTCGACATCAAATGTATCTGCTAATGGAAGGGAAGTTCACACTTACCTTCATGATACCATGGCTGTGTTATTCGAACATAAGTCCCCACTGGACATTAGTCCGTGGTTACTCGACGGTCCTCCTGATNCATTAGTCCGTGGTTACTCGACGGTCCTCCTGATATACCCATGTATGACGTTGAACAGGAATTGTCCTCTTTACAGGTTATGAGCGATGCCAGAAGCAATCAATTCGGGTAAAACCTGACCATCAACCATTATCCAAAGAAAAGCACCACTGGTACAGTTGTCACTGGTCCTCGACAAATATTACATATTGATGTTTGTGGTCCTATAGACAACCCACCCGGCTATGACAAATGGCGTTTCTCTCTCACGATTGTCGATGGCTATTCGCGATACATCGCAGCGATTCCTTTACTCTACAAGTCGGATGCTACTGAAGCGATCCAACGCTATGAATAACAACCTTCGTGGTCATCAGTTTCACGAACTTTATGTTAAAGCCTCTGGTGATTCTTTTCGAAGAAGGGCCGATGTGCAAGACTAGCTGGCTAAGCCTCTCTGCAGCATTATTTGACGTGCTACACGACTGGTCTGCAGCCAAACGCCACATGCCAAAAGGGAAGCCCTCCACGCCGGCTGTGTCCGTGGACTCCGCCTGCAACTTTTTTCAACTCGTTTTAGTATATTGCTATACAGGGATATGTAGGTAGACCTAACAGACCACCGATCCATGCGGGCAGGCT
>NKZP01001294.1:0-42915 GCA_002370765.1 Metschnikowia similis
CCCCTTGTTTTAGGGATCATCAACGAATACATCTTCTCTTGAGTACTTGACGCTAAAACAACTACAAAAGAACATAACAGTATTCTTTTTTTATTATAAGCCCATGAAACGCATTATTGCTAATATTCAATTTCAAAGGGACATTTTTAAGAAAATAGCGCATTTATTGTGTAAATATTTTGATTTAATGTACCTTATTATCCTTGCGTACACTTAAGGCAACAGATAAGAAAAAAATCTGAGTTATTTTTTAATATTGAATTAAAGAAATTTTTTATACAATCTTTACCGTAAGATTTTTCTATGATATCATCGTCAGTAGCCCAACAAACTAGGTAAATAGTAAGTATAATAAGTGATATCTGCCCGGTGTTAGTTTAATAAATATTATTATTGTTTAGATGATTTTATAAAAGACGGATAAACGGCGGTCTTATTGTGAGGATCCCAAGGTAGTCAACTAATAATTCACCTATTTAATATACTAAGAATTTGCCTAATTATATACCGTTATCAATTTTTATCCTTGAATTCAATTTTTCATTTAATTTATTTCGTTTTTTATTTATTACCCTTGAATAACATATACGGGGTAGTCCTAGGGATTCCAAGAACACTAAGGCTTTCTGAATTAGCAGGCACTCTTAATTATTTCCTAATATCCTCATTGCTTTGCAATTCTTCCATGTTTTCAACAAAATCATCAGTCTGAATAGTTTTTATCAGGAGATAAATGTGGTTTCAATATAGATTTACCAGGATTGAAATGGGGTAATTTTTTAACTATATCAGATTCATCAGTTAGATTGAAGTCAATATCAGCAAAACCACATTGTTTCTATATTCTTTTTCTTCCAATACATAATTGTATGATGAAATAAATACTAGTGGAATGCCTGATACTTCACTCGTGCACATATGGGCAGCACACGCCCCGGAGTCTAACGATGTGCTATTGACCTTAATCCAAGTGCCCGATTACGCTATTCACCGATGAAGGCGTCTTTAGTTTCTCCTTCATATCATGTGATGGTCGATATCAAAAAAAAAAAATATGTGGGTACCTGTAATATGCATTTAATTGACCCACCTGCGAATGACTGCAAAGGTTAATCAGAACCAGGTCGAATAAAGATCAAAGTAGATACCAATTCAGCACTAAACAATTTACATGATTTAGGGTTCACTGAATATTCCATTGTAAACTGCACCTATGCCAAAACACCCTCTGTGTCCAGAGATGTCATCGTCGCCACAGGGTGCCATGGAAGCAAAAACCTCGGGGGCGAAACTATCTCGGGACGGAAGAGATCTTGTAGACCTTGCACCGAAATTCATATCGTCTTGTTTCAACTCGCTAGTCTCTAAAGGACGAGCCTTGTTGTGAGTGAATTAACATTTCGAAGGTCAATTCCACCACTTCTTCTACAGCCGCTCCCTCGAGGTATGAAAAGAGCCGTCTCTATCGTGTCCTCAAAAGTGGCCCGTTTCTTCCTGACAGCCCCTCCTCCCCCGATCTGCTGCCGGCAGTCCTCTGATGCAATTTAATGCTTTCGTTGTTGGCGCGTGTGGCAACGGATATGGATGCTTTGTTATATGGAAAGCATCTTGATGTAAGAAAGTAGGTTTAGGATAGAGGGGGGGGAGGGCACGCGAGGCCTTTAGACACCCCCGCCCACACCTTTACACCAGTATTGTAAGGTAACATACAGATGCTCGAATAGCGAAGTACCAGAAACGTTGAAGCTGGTACAGACCACGTGGTTGTGCTTGAAGAATCTGTGGAGGACGAGATACGAACGCATCACGGTGCAGAGTATGGACTGCGTTAACGAAAAGCCTTTGAAGCTGTTGAGGAAAGCTCTGACGCTGTTGAGGAAAACTTTGACGCTGTTGAGGAAAGCTCTGACGCTGTTGAGGGAAAGCTCTGAAGCTGTTGAGGAAAGCTCTGACGCTGTTGAGGAAAGCTCTGACGCTGTTGAGGGAAACCTCTTGAAACTTGCTAAATTATCGTCACTCAAGCTTCTTTGGGAGCAAAGGCCTTGAAGGTGCAACTTACAGATCTCGGTCTAGAACATACACTAAACATGAAGACCCATACAGTAACGGTATACTGAAATGCACCGCGCTATGCCAGATAAATCATGGAGCCCATTTAAGCCGAACGCTTCCACTGCTGAAAGTCCAAAAGGTGAGCGGGGTTGGACTTTGCTCGACCCCACAAAGACTCATGATTGCCCCAGATTGCAAATTGTTGTCTAAGCGAGTCGGTCCATTCTGCTACCGTTTCTTCAAATGTGGCCTCATGCATCCCGTATTGCTGGGTGAAGTATTGTACAAGAGAGTTCGTCTGCTTCACGACCTGCTCTGCCGTTTCACTTCCCGTTCTGATGCTAAGGCTCATTAAACGGTATCCAAAATCCACCTTTAAGTGTTCATCTCATTTCATAATGCAAAAGCTTCAATGGGTTTCGTGCCGCGCAGTTCCCAGGTCATCACAGGTCTCCTCAGACTACTCTTTCAAACACCACACTCCTTCTTCAACAAGGTCAGCAGAGACCACAGAATTCTAGTCACCAGCAACAAGTCGGATATTGAGCGAATCTTGCAGCCGGAAAGAATGGACTGGCCTCCAGGCACAAAGACCCCCGAAGAGACATTGTGGGAAGTAATCGTGCCAAGGTCGCATATCTGGACCATGGTGTGAGGCTCCCTCCACCGACACGCCTCCATCTTGAAACATAGAGGCGATGCCTGTGCCCGCTATGAATATGTCGTCTGCAGTTGGGAGAGCCAACGTTCGTGTCTATGTCAAGCCCAGATGTACCGTCTCCGAAGCCCGTTGACTTTCGTCCCAAGGGACATGGGCCTTGGCTATGAAACGATCCATGTAGAGGATCCTGCATGTGGGACATCAACAGCAGGCACTTCTTTGAATCTGTTTCATTTTTCTAATTTCACCGAGTCGGTATTTTGTTCCCTGCGCTTCCATGATAGTAGGTTGAAGGGTTGGGTTCTGTGTACAGTGGCATGCCACAGTCGTGTCCCCATGACAAGCAATGTCCTTGGGATTTGCTTCACTTCTATGCACATGTGTGCATGAAGCTCCGAGATTGAAGCCATATCAACCGCGGTCTATCCGACTGCGCTAACTCATCTTCGCCACCCGAGGCCACCAGTAGCCTGGGAGCACAGACGAAGGTAGCTTACGTCAGAAGGCACCAAGGCTGTGGTGCAGTCTTGGCCAGCTTCTTTATACAGCCGCCGGTGATCCGGTGGCCCTTTCACATTGCACCTGAGGCAATAATCGAGCACGAGCAACTCCACTGGCTCACGCTCCTCCGCACCGCCTATCCAGCAGGCGGGAGGTCCCACCCACATTCTGATAGATCAAACGCTGGACCCCGGACGATTGCTTCATGTCCCATCAACAGGGACGGGAATGGAGTTCTTGCTATCCTGTATGCCTCAACTTGGTGGTTGCATTGAAGATTCCGACCCCGCGTCAGCCCTCAGCACACGGTACGCGCCGTAGATCAAATGGACAGATGACTAGGGATTGCGCAGGGAATAGGTCCATGGATTGGAACGAGCACGGGGCTGAGATGGGAGCAAACCTGCTGTCCGTCCGGCGTTGTCTCGATTACTCCCAAGAGTAGGTAGGCGGCGGCGCGCCTCATATATGTAGCACTGGACCTTCACGCGTGGAACGTCACCGAAGATTCTGTTCGAACCAGTCGCCGTATTAGGAAAGCAGGATAACATGACTAGCATGATTGGTCCCAACACTGATTCTGATTACCGATCATGAGGCGCTGGAGTTCTCGGTCTATGGCCTCCCAACCGGTTTAATGCAGCCAATACTGTTGCTTCGTTCATTTCTGCAGCGCTGCCTTGATCCCAACACATCACGTGCAACGCTAGGAGATCCCACCAATACACCACGTGCCTAGGAGGTCCCTCTTCCTTGGAAGAAACAGATGCACTGCGGCATACATGCGGAGGAGAAAAGGGGCTCCAAATTTGAACCCAATCCGAAAGTATGCTTTGAGAATACTCTTCGGGTCCAGGGTCCTAGGACCAGGAACTTATCCGCTTTGGTGATTACCAATTCGGTCGGACTCTCAACACCACCAACATACGGCGCCTAGGAGTCGTACCCCGTGCCCACGTCATCAACACCTTTCTCTTAGCAAGTTCTTATCCGAGACTTCCACTCCCCCATGCCCACCAAAACGGTCCGGCGACTAAGGCCGCTGGTCAAGCAGTTCTTTCCCAGGGTGGGCGAAGACAAGATCTTTGCCAGGATTGAACACGGCGGGTTTGGAGTACTCGACATTGAGCAACAACTAAACGGTCTCACACATTGGTGCCAGTTGAACCATAAGCCCACGATTTGGAGGATACAATTGTAATGATAGTAAAGCACCTAATTTTGTGTCAATGAAGTTCCTTGCGCCGGTCACGGAACGGTGGATCTGCAACACCTGCGCCCAGAGTTGAACGGCACATGCGGCGTGCTGTTTGCAAGTCCTGGTGACAGGCAAAGATGTAGAAATCCGAATATCGGGTAAGGTCAGCTGTGATTGCTAGCTGTGTCCACGAGCGGGCAATGCCGACAAGACTGTCCTGTAAGGAATTGTCAGGCTCGACCAGACCACGCTAGACCAGGCTAGACCAGGCTAGACCAGGCTAGAGCAGGCTAGACCACACCAGACCACACCAGACCAGGCTAGACCAGGCTAGACCAAACCACACCAGACCAAACCGCACTCCCCGATTAAAGCATCACTTTTGGCCCCGCGACGCTGCTCCACCTGGTACTCGGCAGCGATGTGGCACGAGACCCGCGCGCGCTCGGGCTAGACGCCTTTTCTCACCAACACATGCCACTTGCATCCACGCACGCACTGGCATCTTTGACGTGCTACACCGCCCGCCTGTCAACAAATCGCATTCTCCCTCCATTCTTCTTTTTGCATCCTCCTTCGGTCCATTAGCTCATATCCCCATCTAGAGACCCAGCCACTGCATCCAACCATCCCTTCAGCCATAGATCGCAGTCTGCTCCATACAACCACCCGCTACTCCATCCAAACACTAATCGATCCAAACACTACTCCATCCAAACACTCACTGAGGTCTCAGCGCTCTAATCATCTGAGATACTTCATCCGCCTTCATTTTCACCCGCACCGCTTTCCCAGCTACACCCCTTACATCATGCATTTGTGGCTATCACAGCTATCAGTGGCTTTGAAAAAATACATGAAGTTCATTGGCCCCGGGCTCATGGTGTCTGTGGCCTATATGGACCCCGGGAACTACTCCACGGCCGTGGCGGCCGGGTCCGCTTTCCAATACAAGCTTCTCTTCTCGATTCTTTTGTCCAACTGTTTGGCTATCGTCCTCCAGATCCTCTCGGCTAGGCTAGGCGCCGTGACGGGCCTCGACTTGGCCGCCAACTGCAGAGAGAACTTGCCGGCCCGGCTCAACATGTTCATCTACATCTTGGCGGAAATCGCCATCATCGCCACGGATTTGGCCGAGGTGGTGGGCACGGCCATTGCATTGAACATTCTCTTCAACGTTCCGCTCTTCTTCGGCGTGATCATCACCGTGGTGGACGTGCTCATCGTGCTCATGGCCTACCGCCCCAATGGGCCCATGGTGTTCATCCGCATCTTCGAGGGCTTTGTGTCGTTTATGGTCGCCGGCACCGTGGTTTGTTTCGCCATCGAGTTGTGGCAGGTGTCCAGGGACCCCATGTTCTCGGTGGGCGAGGTGTTGAAGGGCTTCTTGCCCAATGAAAAGGTCATCGACACCGATGACCGTAAGGGCGGGAACGGGCTCTTTCTAAGCTTAGCCATCTTGGGCGCCACCGTCATGCCCCACTCCTTGTACTTGGGCTCAGGATTGGTGCAGGCGCGGCTCAAGGACTACGACATAAAGCACGGCTATTACACGGAGAAGGTCTGGCGCGAGCCCGAGCTGGACTTGCGAGGAACCAGTCCCCGCGGGTCTATGGAAACCGTTGCTCAAGTCTCCAGCCTTCCTGCGCTGGATACTGATGGCTTTGCACTCTCTGCCGAAGAGTACGCCGCCCGCATTGACCACCAAGAGTCATCCAAAGACTACTACCGCCCCTCCATGCGTGCCATAAATGACACCTTGACCTACACTATCGTTGAGCTAGTGGTGTCTCTCTTCACGGTGGCGCTCTTTGTCAACGCCACCATTCTCATCGTGGCAGGGGCCACCATGGGCTCCACACAGGATAGCGACACGGACTCGGATTCTGATGACGACTCGGACGCTGGTGAAAGCAGCGATTTGTTCACCATCTACCATTTGCTCTCCAAGCACATCTCGCCGTCTGCAGGCGTGGTTTTTGCTTTGGCGCTACTCTGCTCAGGGCAGTCTGCAGGGGTGGTGTGCACACTAGCCGGCCAGATGGTGCTGGAGGGCTTTTTGCGGTGGTCGTTTCTGCCAGTGGTGCGGCGGTTGGTGACGAGGGCCATTGCCATTCTCCCGTGCTTGACGGTGGTGACCTACTCCGGGCGCGAGGGCTTAGCGGCGACGTTGAATGCGCTGCAGGTGGTGTTGTCGGTGCTCTTGCCGGTGGTGACGGCGCCGTTGATCTGGTTCACGTGCCTGAAGCAAATCATGAAGGTTCCGATGCACGTGCGAGACGAGGATGATTTGGGCGAGGAGGCCGCCTCCAAAAGTGGCCAGAACCGCTTCAGTGCTACGGAACCTGCCATCCGGCTCAAGGACCTAAGAAGCGCCCATCCGTGCGCGGGCTGGGACGATGAAGGCGTCCAGGACGAAAGCTTGGAGCTGCAGAACTTGCTTCTGAAGCACTCCACTACCTCTGCGCCCACCCTCACCTCGGAAACCAGCAGCCTGCCTCCAGCTATACACGCAGCGCCGGGCTCCAGAGATTCCACGCTCTACGAAGACGGTATTGAGGCGGGACCATTGCCGCAGACAGATGACTCAGAGTCTGTGTTTCGCTACAAGGGACACTTCGATATGAGCAATGGTCCCGTGATGACCGTGGTGGCCATTCTTATCTGGGGCTTTGTCACGTGCTTGAATTTGTTTCTAATAGGCAGCATGCTCTTGGGGTACGATGTTCCGCTATGAAAGCGGAGGTCCCAAGTGCTGTCGACATGCATGGAGCAATGGTTATTATATGAGGCGATACCGGGCGATACCTTGTGATAACTGGTGATACCTGGCGATACCATTAACACCTGCGATGTCATAAACACCTGCGATGTCATAAACACCTGCGATGTCATAAACACCAGCAATACCATGATATCATAGAGGTCAAAACACCAGCAATACTATGCTATCATAGCGGTCATGGTTGACGGCGGTATCAGGGAAAGCGCCTTGAGCACACCACGAGGTGCATGAAACACCGAATCCCTGGTGTCGACGCTGGATTATGCGCTATGGCAGCCGGATCTATACCGACGATACAATGAAATGTCCAAGTGTGGGAGTAGCGTCGTGTCGTGGTGCCGAGTATACCCGAAGATTACAGTACATTTTGCTGTGGATCGGAGCGGTTCGCTAGCCATGTCCAGTGATGAACGTCTTCTGGACCGTTAGGAGGGTCGAGAAAGTCGGCGCCGTCAATTTATGAGGCCACGGTTCATCCAGACAGAAATCCAGGAGAGAATTGGGGAAGGTGGTTCTTGTGTATGCAGGAACCCTCTTTAAGAATGTGAAGAGGAACCCATTATACATGGGTCAGGAACGAGCCAGAGACGGTCTGGTCTAGAAGGTAAGGAAGAGACGAAATAGGCCGAATCCAAGTTCAACTGGGACTGGTCATTAGACAGCTTGACGGATGGCGAGAAAATGACACAAGAGAGAGGAGAAAGAGCTTTTAATGGAGTCAAAAAGACGGCGTGTCCAAGTGAAAATCATGACGAGCAATTGGAATAGAAGTGGGGCTCGGGGTGTTTGGTTTATTCCAGCCTCGTCCTTTCCACGTCCGTCATTACACTATATCTGTTTGGTGTCGGTGTCAGCCAAGTTCCGCTTTCGAAGGGACCTTCACGCTGAGCTGCCGAAGCGGCCGAGTCTTTCAAAGTCTACTAGGGTCCAGGTAATCATAGACCAAAACAGCACTATAGAACAGACTCTGCTGAGCGCTTTCACGAATTCCCCGGGGCGCCATATATCACACCCTAATTACACAGGGCTTGACAGCGGCTTAAGGCATCTGTAGGACTGGTCGTATCATAAAATACAGCTCGAAAGAGTCCAGTGCTCACTCTAAATATCACCATTGAATATCTGAAATGCTGTCAGGTCTCTAGGGCAAGGACCAAGACATTACCGCACCTATGGGGAGCGCACGACCCATGGGTCTAACTAATGCACTTTGATACAAAAACCCTTTTATCAGTTCCGGGATCTAGAATCCAGGAACCTAGTTGTCTTGTTAAGATACATTATCGCTGTTGAATAGCTCTATTCTTTAATTCACCATGAGCTCGTATTCCACAAAAGCAGGAATACACCAGTCCATGGAGACAGAGACGAATAAATTTGGCAAAGTCAGTATCAACCTGGACTTCAAATTGGCCTCTTGCGGTCAAATTGGCCTCTTGCAGTCTTTACTAAGGAGATGGTGACACTACAGTCATTTATTCATAGCTCGTCGGGCGCCCTTGACACCACAATCTATCTGGCAGATTCCATGGCCTCTACCCAGGCTCTACCCAGGCTGCTACTGGCAATGTCATGTCTCTCATCAAAGCCAAGTATGCACCTCAACATCAGGTTCAGTTACACTTGGTGGACACCACTAAAGATGGCTCCTGCAACCAGACCCACTATAAAAAGCAAGCCCATAAGGAGGCTCCTCGTCATCATTGGTGCGGTTCTTCCTTTAGGATCAGCAGGTAGGCCATTGCCTCGATCTGAAGTCTGGGAGTCGATAAGAGTATGGATGCGATCTGGATGCACTGTTGTTAGCATATCCCCACGTCGATGTTAATGCCTAGAGGGCTTGGCTTCTCCTAAATGCTTCACTTTGAAAAAAGGCGTGGTGTAGATGGACAATAAAGCCAAGGTTGAATTCGAGTTTCTGGACGAGAATCAGTACAGTGCTTCTTGCCTTTTCGTTTTCGGTGGGCGTACCGGCGTATGTGGCGCTACCTAGATATTAGTATCCCACTTTGGGAACTGATAAATAAGACTTCGATATTTTGGTATATTGAACTTCCTAACCTGCTATTGTTGTGCTCTGTTGTAGCTGTTAACGTAAGCACCCAAGAGAAGGTGCATCGTTGATGGCCCTAAGATGGGGATCCCAACTGGGGGATGAAAACTGGCGGGCAGGCGGCGTCGCCGAAGCGGGATTGTTCTGTGTCTCAGAACATCACCCATGCATTTGGCTAAACTACGGCGCTGGTCCTGGGAAGGTGCAGCGGTGCCTTTTGGTCTAGATCCACAGAATGCGTCGGACTAGACACGGCTCCCAAGGTAGTGAAAGGGTGGTACCAAGAAGAAGATGGTGCCAAGAAAGGGTGGTACCATGAACGAAAGCATCACCCTGAAAAAGGCAGTTCCTTGAAAAAAGACAGTATACTGCCTTCAAGAAGGTAATATTCAGAGCTTGAAAGATGGAACTTTGTCTGCTTTGGCGGGTTGTCAATTGGCTTTTGATTCATCACTACTAGTTGGTTCATCACTTGTTGATCACTTCTAGTTGGTTCATCACTTGTTCATCACTTGTTCATCACTTCTAGTTGGCTCATCACTTCTAGTTGGCTCATCACTTCTAGTTGGCTCATCACTTCTAGTTGGTAACCGTGATATTTACTCATGTGTTGCTTTCAGTACTCAAGCGTGTAGATAAGAGGCTAATTATGGCAAGAGGGGCGAGCCCTTCGCCGTCCCGGTTTCGTCGGAGTCGGAAGCTATCGAGGGCCAGACACGGTGTGGCCCTTACGGAGGAGGACCCAAAGGGTCTCTCCCAAGCCGAACCTATTGCAGCGGATGTTAGTGGAGCAGGCCTCAAGAAGCAGGGTGAAAGAGTGGTGCTGGCCTTGGAAACTGGCTAGTCTTCACCGGTTGGTAGCGGTAACAAGCCACCAACGAGCCACCTTGACGATCATGTCGATACACAAACGATCATGTCACAAGGCTGACCTTTCTTCTGTCCTCGTTGCATCATCCACGTGACGTTCGTCCCTCATGGAACCGATGTGTATAATAGCTGCCGATCTATATCCCCCAGGTTCAGCCGAGGAGTCCGTGGCGAGTCAGCGGCGAGTCAGCTGCAAAGAGTCAGCTGCAAAGAGTCAGTGGCTTCCAGGTGGTTCATTTTATAGCGCCTGCCAGTCCGTTCGGTAGAGGCCCTTCAAAATCCCAAGCACATCACCCATTCATCCACTAGTTTGAGAGGAAAGCTCTTCACATGAGCTGGACCGTGCAGCCGCAGTTGTCGGATGTTCCCAGTAGACTGTGGATCTCTTGGATGCCGATTCAACCTATCTTGAAGGTAAGAAGCTACGGTCTTTAGCGAGAGTCACCGCCATCGACAATTTCCTGCGCACGCCGCAGCTGGCTTGTGTATCCATGCACCCATGATCTACACCAATAATGAAAGTATTCAGAATTCTTGTGTCAGAAACCGGGATTTATCTCCTTGATTTTATTTCCTTGATAATTCTTAACATTCTTCAACATTTCGTCCCCAAACTGATGCACCTGAATTGATTTGGATGGTGAGTGCATCAACTATTGAGAATAGAAAGGGAGAGATCCGGGCCCATGGTCACTCGTCTTGACTCCCCCGATTCAACGCTTATATATACATATATATACCTTAAATTTGTTAGATCCAACATGGTAGCGTGCTAGCCATGGATACTCAATTAAACCACGACGTGCGCCTACAAGGGAACCGTTGGTACCCCTGGAGAGGCGTGCCAATCCCGAACCCATCTCCGGGGCTTAGACGAGGCGCCGCCAGTTACACCCTATCAGGAGCAGCGCCGTGGTTCCCCGAAAAGCAATGTGGCGGTGTTCTGAGATACAGGAACATCTGCCTCTGACCCTTCGGCCTGAAATAAGCCCTGGAAATTGTCAGGGATTGTCAGGGATTGTCAGGGAATTGTCAGGGAATGTCAGGGATTGTCAGGGATTGTCAGAGGGAAGAAGGTGGTGCATTCAGGCTACCATCTCGGGATGAGGCCTCCTGGGGCCAGACTAGTTTTTATACATGAGTTGGACGATCCCCTTGTTTTAGGGATCACCAACAAACACTCTTCTCTTGAGTACTTGATGCGAACACTGAGATGTTTATTTCAATTCTCACTGATTGGATGCGCCGTGGAGCGGGAATATGATATGGCGGGAAAGTAACCATTCTGGTTCCTGGACCGTGAATAGCATATTAAAACGCATAATATCGGGATTAGTTGGCTCCTTGTCTGCAAACCACGTACCTGTAATGATCGCCTTGAACGGGCATACTCTAATGTTTCATGAGCTTTTTGCTAGAATCAGAGAATTTGGTACTTTATGTGATGCCGCTATACTCCTTTAGTCTATTTCATGCGTACAACTATCAATAGACTTTGTAACAACCATCAATATACTTCTTTGTGAACGATCGGAAGGCGTAAGCTAGTCCCATGGTTAATCGGCTCTTGATAACGTATTTTCGTATTTGGAGACCCTAATACTTTGAGCAATACTTTGACCCTCATCTATAAATCGCTTCTTAGACACCACGTCTTCACGAGACCTTGAATAATTCTTCTGTTCTTGTGGTTTTTTGATCCCTTCAAGAACCTAGGTGTGTTTGTTGATCCCCGAAACAGGCGTCAGCTGTACTTGTAACCTGGCCAGGGCCTCATGACGGGAGCGGTCCACCACTTTTGACGGAGGGGAATGGACACGCCCGTATACCTTTTCAGGCCCAAGGTCCCACCGGGCTAGCTTTGGCCGAATGGTTTATGAGGCGGGTCGGCAAATCCACGACCTTGCATCTGATAAGGTGCAACTGGTGGCCCGTCTAAGCCTCGAGGGAAGGCGGTCGGAATTCTCACCATGCGGTTCACCTGCGGTTTCGCCTTGTACCGCAAGTTACCTAGTGTAACCATGGCCGGATCCGACAGTGTGAGCAATTTCAGCAAGAGCAGAAAGAGTTCCGATTTCAAGGCTAATTGGCAAGGCGCAAGGTTAGTGGCGAGGTGCGATGGAATCCAAACTGGGGTGGTTTTGAGAGCGATAATCACTCGGCTGATGACGATAACGGAAGGACCAATGGAGGATGAAGAAAAGTAAGCAGGAACAGAACGAGCTTCCACCTCCATGCTTCAAACTCTGTATTGGATGATTTGGATGATAATGACTTGCTTTGGGCAAGAGTAACAGGAATATGTTGAATATAAGGTCACCCCCAAGAACACGCAAAAATAGATAAAGGATAAAGAACTGTCCCAGGTACGCACAAATCTGATGCTGGAGATTCACTCGAGGCAATTATTCCAGCGGTCATTTTGCACTCGCCTTTGGGGTCGTTGTCTTGCATCCCCAGGTGTCATTCTCATTGCCTTGCATCCCCAAGTGTCATTTTCATTGTCTTGTAGTTGCCTCCGGGGCCTTTGCGCCTCCCTAATATCCACTTAACTATGACTGACAGTCAAGAGAGTAGCGTGCCCCATTAACTACCTTCAACCGGAGCGCCTCACCTGGATTGCTCTAGGATGGGTGCCCAATGATCCAGACTACCGCCTCTGAGCCAGGGGCATGTGGCATCTTCAGATGTACTCGAAAAACGCACGGCCTGAATAGATTGCAAGTTCCGATGCTCCAGGGGTCGTAAGCATCGCTTCAAAGCCGAATGCCTATGCACAGTGGCAGGGCAAGAGGCTGCTGGCAACGAAGAAACGAGAAACGCACACTGGGCTCTTTGCATCCTTTGCCTGCCACATCCACCCATTCCGGGGGCAGATTCATCGCCGTGTCCTTTAATTTGACGTGGGTCACGTGAGGCGCGGTTTCAGGGGCATACTTTTGAGGGCATAGTTTCAGGGGCATAGCTTCAGGGGCATAGCTTCAGGGACATGGTTTCAGCGGCATGGATTCAGGGGCACGCTTCACCTGACCAGAATGACAACGCAATTCACGGGTTTATTATAAATGCACACGGCCCATTCTTCTTTCGGGTTGGCTATATCCAATTGTGACCCAGACAACTCATCCACAATTATCGTGAATCAGGTCACCAGCACACGGAAATGAGGTACATATTCATCTTTGCCCACCGGTGCTGCAGCAGCTAGATTGGTGACTATGCTCAACTAGGGCATCACTGTTGCTGCAATAGGGTTGGAATCAATGGGGGTGTTTCCAAGAAGTGTTTCCAAGAAGTGTTTCCAAGAAGGGTTTCCAAGAAGGGTTTCCAAGAAGGGTTTCCAAGAAGGGTTTCCAAGAAGGGTTTCCAAGAAGGGTTCCGAATAAGGATTTCAAAGAAGGGTTTTGAAGAAGGGTTCCAAAGAAGGTCGCAATAAAGCGGTATCAAATGGTGGCCTGGGTGTGGCCTGCAAGTGGCAGGAATCGGCTTCTCCTCGTGGATGGCGCGAAAGGGCGTGCACTGCTCATAAAGCCACTAGCGCGCGGGCTGGCGCGCTTAACCCATGTCCACACCTCATTCACCTGCCCACCCCAATGGATAGCTTCATCGAGTCGGCGCTGAGACTCCTCGAGGCGTACCCCGGCGCAACCGTGTCAGTGACGTACGCTAACGTGGCCAAGAAATACGAGAAAAAGCCGCGCAAAGCTCGGAAGACGACCGACGACAGGAGAGCCAAGAACAGAGTCAAGTTCAAGGTGTACGATGCACAATCCACCAAGGTCTTGGTGTACTACACCTTCAAGGCTAAGGAGTTGTCGAAGATATTGACGTTTTTGGGGCCCCGTGGCGTTGCAAGCTCCAAGCGCCACGTACTGCTGGCGGAGCTGGAGTCCAAGCTGGTGACCTTGGGCGTGGCCTCGGTGATGAGCAATGTCGAATTCAAGGAGCCCGAGGTTGCTGCGGTTGAGGGGAAGCTGCTGGCGGAGGAGAAAAAGGACGACAGCAAGAAGAAGAAGGGCAAGAAGAAGGGCAGAAAGTGACTGCACCCGGAGCACTGAAGAGGAGTCAACTCTGTTGATGGCATCGGAGGGAGATTGCTGCGGCTCGTGATACCAGAAACGGGACTAGTAAGTGAGACTCCTTACTGATGAGTGGCAGAGTTGTTACTGATGAGTGGCAGAGTTGTTACTGATGAGTGGCAGAGTTGTTACTGATGAGTGAGCAGGGGCCCAGCTGTCGCGGCGGCGAGACTGAGCCGAGACTAAACTGACGTGTATTAAGGCCCAACTCGTAGAATAAAGACCAACCGAACAAGAGCGTTGCCCTTGAAAACTAGCCATGTACATCAAAGCTTCTGACTACATTTCCGAAAATCTCCCAAATCTTTGGAATCAATGCACCAGTGAGCATGATTTATTACCAGCATTCTCATGACCACCAGCACATCCATCCCATTCATCCCGAAACACATCACAGCACTTCATCAATACTAGCAAGCACCGTGCCAGTACAAAAATTCAAATAAAATTAAAAGAGACCTCCATGCCTCATGACTTGGACCGGTGATCATGGTACCATGACCACAAACTCTCGAATAAAAAAATCCTGGCTGCGCAGAAGTACCTCAGCGCCGGAAAAACCCCAGGAGCCGCCCAAAAAACCCGCTGTAGCGGCGCGGCTCCGGGACCGGCTTAGACAAGTCGCCCAACCGGTCGTTGGCGCCGCCAGCTCCCTCGATTATTCCCAAAACCCGCGTGGTGTTTATGCTGGAGTGCGTTTCGTCCACGGTGGAGTCGAAACTATCCTCATGCAACTTGCCACTAATCAGGAGGATTTCAAAGTGGGGCGAGTGGAGTTTGGTGTCGCTGGTCACGAATGAGAGCTCGGTAAAGGACGACTCTGCTGGCAGTAAATCTCCCATGTTATCCTTGTCGGCATCGGTGACCTTGGAGATATCATCTGCATCGCAATGGTCCTCGGCCTCTTGCCATGACTCGCCGATGCTGTTAACACCCTGGTGGGGACTGGAAATCACTGATACTTCATCATCCTGCTCGTGCGCAGATGAAAAGTGGGCCTCGTGTGTACCGCGCAGTTCCTCGGCGTTACGCTCTGCCTCAAATTCCCCCGAACCATCAACAATTCTGTCGGCTCGATCGATTGGACTTTCCTCTTCAACGCTGTTGGTATTCACACCTTCTTCATTTTCAGCGGAGATTGTGCAACGCTCCTCGGGTGTTTCAGTTGCAATCGCTTCATTTGAAGCCTCTATAATGGAAGGAGCAGAGGGCCCTGGACTTTCTTTAGATACTTCCGAAGATTCTCTTTCCATCGGTTTCTCAGAACTCTCTTCGATTGAACCCGCAGAGGCATCTCCAATTACCTCAAAAGACTCTTTAACTGGAGCTTCAGTGAGCTCTTTCGATGAATAAGTAGTAATCTCCTCGGAAGGTTCATCATAAGTTGCATCAAACGGCTCCTGAATAAGATCAGCAGAGACATCTTTGATTGAGGGGATAGAGTTTATTTCAGCTGGGTTAATGGAGACATCTCTGCGTGCATCAGAACTGTCTTCAGTTGAAATTGCAGGTCCCTCTTCAACTGAATCAGGACTTTCTTTGATTGGAGCAGCGGCATCCTCTTCAACTGAATAAGTACCCTCTTTGATTGGGGCAGCAGCATCCTCTTCAACTGAATAAGTACTTTCTTTGATTGGGGCAGGAGCATTCTCTTCAACCGACTCAGAAACCTCTTTGATTGAATCAACAGCAAGCTCTCCAACTGAGTCCTCTTTGATTGAATCAACAGTACTCTCTTCAATTAAATCAGTACCCGCTTTGATTGGATCAGCAGCTTTCTTTTCAACTGAATCAGTACTCTCTTTGATTGTGCTAACAGCTTTTTCGATTGAATTAACGGGAAGCTTTTCCGTTGAATCGGCTTGGCCTTCTTCAATTCGATCAGTACCCTCTTTGACTGGAACAGTAGGGTTTCCCTCAATTGGATCACGGATGTCCTCTTGAAGTAAATCAGTTCCCTCTTTGACTGAATCAGAAGCTATTCCGTCGTTGGACTCAATTGCTTTTTTGGTTAAACCAACATGATCATCTTCAAGTTGAGCTTTAGCCTCAGACGCACCAGTAGCTTCGTTGGTGGCATCAGCGGAGGACCCGTTAATTGAGTCGGCAGCCTCCGGATCAGAGGCCAAAATCCCAGAATCGTCCTCGCAGGGAATCAACTCACAAGCTTCAACATAGTTGTTTTGATTCCCGTGCTCGTCGAACTCTTCTTTGAGTGAGTCGCTGATTTGCCAGTTATCGCCGTTAAGGATAAATTTGAACACCAACTTCTGCTTCTCTGAAACCCGCAAGAGGGTCTCGTATACATCTGCAAGACGGTTCTTGTGGAGCTTCCCGGCTTCGGAACGGGACCATCCATCAAAGTTGCCAGTCACAGATACAGAGAGAATGTCTGGACTAGCAGGCCTAAGGTTAGTTGTATTCATAATGGTTCCACGGCTGCTCTTCGGTATCACTTCGAGCAGATGTGCAAAGTTTTGGAGTGGGATGATGCAGGGTCAATAAGGTGTGTAGCCGTCCGTCAAGCAACGGGCAGAAGGAACCTATTGGTCCGATAATCAAGTTACCGACAGAAGAAACCAATGGGGCCTGTATGCAAGTAACAGAGACAGTCGTTGGTCAAGAAGGTGAAAGAATCAATAGCCAAGGAGCCGAAGCGTTCGTGAAAGTATTTGAAAGGAACCTGATAGAATTACAGCTACCTCGCAGTCGCACTTGGGGAACAGGGACAGCCGTGGACTTCGGAACATCAGGAGATGAAAATACACCTTTTTCCTGGACCATGCACTGGTACTTGTCACGAACTGGATCAGCCACTTGAATCAAAAACAGTAGGTCGCATTACAATCACGATTTGCTCCACTGACGCCGGACGGCAGCAGAGGTTAACATTTGCAACCTTGGCACTTGCGTTTGCCCGTTCAAACTCACATCCAATTCACACAGGCAGAGCGATTTCTCTGGCTGCCAGAGACACTGGCACATATACACCAAACAACGATAGCGGTCACGGTGTTGTCCGACAAAGGATCAGACCAAGCGTGACAACATCACATAGTCTCTGGCGGATGTACCTCAGGGCGGGCGCCAGGGCATAGGGGAAGTGGCACGCAAGACACCGGCGGTAGGAAGGAAAACATACCACGTGAGGCGATAAACATAACTCATTGTCGAGGAAGGAACAACAGGAAAAAGTGGCCCTTTTATGTTGTGAGGCGTAAGGGTTAAAATGTTGCTTTTAGGGACGCGCATAAAATAAATCAGCCAGGGCCGCTTCAGGGTGCATTGCGCCTGCACATAGCCGCATCGGTGCGTCTATAATGCGTGGGAGATAGTCTTCACAAACGCCTGATCTTTGAGGCGTGCAATTCAAGGGGCAGCCACACGGCCAAACTAACATGGCCAAGGGCACAAGCTCCTGCACGCATGCCGCGGGGGCATTTTCCAGCGACACAGCTTTTGAGGCCGCCCACGATACCAGGCCAATGTCTTGCCGCCATCTCCGCTGCCCCCACTCCCCACTTTGTTATCACCAAATCCGCTCGGACAAAATTCCGCGCTGTCCTCCGCGCTGCCCTCCGCGCTGCCCTCCGCGCTGACCTCACGCAACCTGACACTCTGACGCTACCGCCCCTCACCATCTTTGCCGACTCCACCTCACCATCTTTGCAGGCTTTGCAAACGTCACCAAAGGCAGCACCTTCACGTTCACCATCTTACGTTCACCACCTCACCTTCATCACCTCACCTTCATCACCTCAACACATGGTTCAACGTCACCCTCAGACAGCATAATCGCTATGCGCCACACTTTCCCTGAAACACCGCAAACATATCCTTCAGATTGCAGCCACCCTCAGAGCTCCAGCGCAAAACCGTGAGCTTGGTGAGCTTGGATCCGTGAGCTTGGGCCCGTTGATGGACCCGTGAGCTTGAGCCCGTTGTTGGACCCGTGAGCTTGGACCCGTGAGCCTGGATCACCACTTCTTGGCCTCCATCCCGTCGGGGGGCCGGGTGTCGAATTTCTTGTCTTTGGCCTCGCTCCAGTTGGTGGTGAGCACTGTTCCATTGGACTCCACATACGACTTCATCATCGCCCGGCGCGTGTCTTCATCCACGTCCTTGTACAACTTGGCGAAGAAATCCTCGGGGTCGGCATTCGGCTCATCCTCGTCCGCAGCGAAATGTGCCCAGTCCACCTTTTTGCGGGACGAAGATGGGTATGACGGAGCAGCCGAAGCCGCTGGGTTGGAGACCGCCGGCGCGGTGCTGGCCTCAAGGGCAGACCACTTTGCGGGCTCGGCTTTCACGAGCGTGATCTCCACCTTCTTGGCCATGACCACGTACGAGCATTCGGCCGGCACGATTTCGCCCGCCAACTGGTCCAAGGAGTAGTTGTACTCGGAGTTTTCTGACGTGGGGAACGAAACAGACACGCCCCGGGCGCCAAAGCTGACGCTCACCGAGTCTGCGGCAAGATTGGCAGCATAGATGGTGATGGTCACGTGCTGCTTGCTCTGGTACCACTCGTCTCTGATTTTGGCCTTGATGGGCGCTTGCTTATTGAGCGTGTGCATCGAGCCCAGACTGGTGGCGTTCGAGCCCAGACTGGTGGCGTTCGAGCCGCCAGCCTCCTGCACAGGCTCGCTGTCTCCAGCCCCACTGATGGGAAGCCCGTTCTTGACGCAATCCCGGCGGGCCTTTTCAATCCAGATGTCGAGCGCCGGCTCGGGGCTCTTGAACGTCTTGGCCCTCTGGAAGTTGGTGTGCGCCTGCACATACTGCTTCTCGAGGTAGTTGACCACCCCAAGCCGGAAATAACACGTGGCCTTATCTGCCATGTTGCCGCGTTGCTCCAGCACCGTGAATGCCTTGGAGATATCGGCCTTGGCCGAATCATAGTCGCAAAGCTTGGTGTATGCCTGCGCCCGCTTTATTAGCGGCGCATACGCTTTGGGGTTCTGCCCGAGCGCCTCCGTGTACTTGGACACGGCCGTGAGGAAATCCTTGTTTTCGGCTGCGATATCGCCTTGTTTGATTGAGACTTCGATGGGCATGGGGATGGTGGCGACGTGGGGCCGGATCGGGGCTGTTACAGAGCGGTGTGAGAGTCGTTTCATTTGCGCGCGCCTGCATGCGGCGTATGCAGGTTGGGAGTATGACTCAGTACTACGGACAAGGCCACAATCGGTCTTTCCTGGTGTTACATTAAACCTGCCTTCAGAGCCAACGAAATCTCTCTATACATTATTACCTTGAATCCTCTTGTCAAGGAATCATACGGCCCTATCGCCCATTCTATAAAAACCACGCAGGCCGTAATTATCTTTGTTGATAATCCCAAAGTTCTTGTCCGCTTATCTAAGATTGATGATGTGTTTGGCGCTTGATGGTGCTTGAAGCTTGATGGTGCTTGATGCTTGGTGAGGGCTTGATGGCTTGTTGCATGTCCTCACTGACGGTCATATCTATTGGTCACGTGCATTTGAGCATGCGACCAAAATGGTCATGTGCACACTCACTCACGTGAGTCAGTGCGTTCGCGTAGGTGCCACGTGACAAAGCACGAGATCCACTCCACACCATGGCATCCAGCGGTGGCGGCCAGGCTTCAAAGGAGCTCCACCTTGGTAAACCGAATTCACCAGAGCGCAGAAAGAAGGCGCTTGGGCAAGTGAGAATACAGTTCCCGAGACCCCACGATTTGCAAGCCAAACCAGAGGATCAACACCAACAGGTACGTGCAGATGCACACCGGAAGAACCACAAATGTTCCAGCCTTTTGCAGAATCAACCCCACCAAAAACGGAATAATGGCCCCGCCGCTGGACCCAAACGCGGTCATGATTGTGAGAGACACAACCTGGATTTTCCGGGGGAGCATGTCCGAGACCGTCGTGATCAATAAGGGATACACTGGCCCAATCACAAGCCCGGCGAGACACACAAAGACCCCCAGGACGATGTCGCTAGGCATGACCCAGGTCAAAATCAAGAACAAAAGCGTCAAGTACACGAGCACAGTGACAGACCGCTTGGCTCCGAAAAATTTGTGAAGAGGCCGGGTCATGACGATCCGGCCAATGGTCAACCCTCCCCAGAACCCACTCAGGACATAACCATACGACGCACTGGTGTGCCGGTAGTCCACCAAGTACGACACAATCCAGCCTCCCAACGAAACCTCTGTTCCCTGGTAGCAGAGGACGTAGAACGAGATCATCCAGGTGAGTTTATTGGAAAGAGCCAAGCGCATGTTGCTTTGACGAGGCGCTTGGTTAGGGGCAGAAAGGCCGGCGTCGGATGTGCCGGCGTGGTTGTCAGAATATGGGGTACTGCCGGATGCATGAGCTGCAGCCGTACTGCTGTAAGGTTCAGATTCGGGCAAGGCGGTGCCAAGGGGGCTGGGGCTGGGTGAGCCGCTGCCCTGGGATTTGTTGTGTTTCAATTTGCGGGTGACCTCCTCTGCTAGATCTTGCATTCCAATGGATTGCTCCTGCACAGGCGTGTTCACCCCCGAAGGCACACGGGTGGCCTGCTCAGTGTGAATAAGGCGTTCGCTCTCCTCAGTGTGCTCCCATGGCTTCAAGTCAATGTCAGCCTCTCTGAAGGCATAAAACAAAAAGAACAAATTGAACACCATCAAAGCCAAGTTCACAATGTACACGTAGTTCCACGCGACGTCGTGTTCGATCATTGTGGTGGCCACAAATGGGGACACTGTTGCGCCAAGCCCGTACCCACCATGGAAAAACGAGAGGTACTTCGAACTCTTGTCCAAATTCAGGAGGAAAACGTTCACTTGCGCCAATACGATGGCCAAACCAATGCCGCCAAAGAAAAAACCGGCAACAATGAGAGGGAAGGGGCCGCCACTGGACACGATGGCGTACATGAGGACCGAGCACAAGCAACCAAGGGGAATGGACTTGGATTGGCCGAACCACGGTTGGATTTTGTGAGAAAAGATCGCCACTAGGATGAAGCCTGCCGCATTGGACATCCAGATGAGCGACACCACGGAATAGGAGATGTGGTAGTGGGCCTCAATGGTTGGGAGAAGCGCTCCCGGGGCGGCATCCGAAAAGCCCCCTGAGAACGACCACAAGCAGCAGCCAATGATGCGGATCATATTTTTTTCAGGAAACCGTGAAGTCATGACGCGGGTTTCGCTGACCTGCTGATTGTACGGAGGCGTGTGGCTGGCCGAATCCATAGGGGTGACATCGCTGCGCACGCCTGGATAGTGGGACAACTGGGTGATGGCATCATTGGAAGCACGGGTCAAAATATTTGGCCGATTGGAGGACACCACTCGCGTAGAGAGGGGCCGCTTGTCGACAAAACGGATCAGGTCAGACATTTGGAAGGGGAATTCTGCGCTACTCGAGTAGCGCTAAGACAGGAATGTCGATGTCTCAAAAAGTCTGGTTGAAATTATTCGCTGCGAACTTGAAATAGGGGCGAAAGTCTCAGATTAAATAGTGAGCGAATATCCACTGCAGTTTATATTTGAGGGGTGGGAGCGGCGACCGACGCAAAGCGAGGTTCATATATACCGCCATCGCGGCCTGCATGCCGACCGGGGATGCAAGATGCGGGGACTTCGCAGGTGGTCACTTGTGGTAACAATCCGCGCGAAAATTCCCGGTCCCCCTCGCAACAATAGGCCTAAATTGCGCTCTATTCCCTATTGCGAACACGGCGCATGCAACGTTCTCCACACCCGCACCCACACCGGGGATTGGCGGAAGGTGCGGGTGGCTGCAAATGCACCGGCAAGCCTGCGGCAACATCTGCAAGATTTCGTGGCAACGGAGGCCATCTTTTGGAGGACCCCCTGGGCCCCGTGTTTTCCGGTGATACTATAAAAAGCGGCGATTTCCCCTCGCCCGCAAATGTTCGCAAATTTGGCACACCAGCGGGACATGGACTGTCACATTCCAATTTTTCACCGCCACATTGAATGAATCGGAATGTTTGGCGACCAACGCGATCACGTTTTTTGCTCGGGTGGATAATTTTTGAAACATCAGCACACTCAAAAGTTGCGGTGTCTTGGAGCTGATTGTGACTATGTTGAGTAGTGGACATAGGCTGTGTTCCTGCATGGCAGATTCATATTAGTCACCACTCCTTATTGTCAAGTGGGGTTGCCAAAAACAATCAAATGAACCTACAGATCTTTAATTCTTAATCCTTACTGAAGCTCGCCCGATGTTGGCTTAGATCATTTTCAAACTGACATTTGCCCTGATCTAAGGCGTGGGTCATCTGGCGAAGCAACACTGTTTGCCAAAAGCTATCTCAGAGTCGACGATTATGGAAACTGCTGGGAATTACTATTACTCAGGAACACTTAAGAGTGCCTATTAACACATTGGGCCGGGGGATACAGAAATATCCCGAACTCGTTGCAATTGCGGGAGTGCTACTTTGCATGAGCTTTCTAGCTACATTCTAGCATACGTATTAGCGGTGCTGGCAGCGGGGGTATTAGCGGCGCAAGAATACCAATGGCCGAAAAGTCCAAGGCTTGTCCACGATCGTCCAGGTGGTGAGTTTCTGAAGGAAGACGGCAAGGATCATGGCAAGAAGAAACAAACCGGGTCGCTAATTCAACTCACTCGGAACTTCAGGACCCAAGCCCAGTTTTGATGATGCTTGAGCAACACGATACGGCCATGGAGTGCCGATCCGGCTTCGAGCAACACCTTATTCTGCTCACTTCTCGAACCTATTAAGAGACAAGGTGGTACGTGACCGTTTTTTCTTTCTTCGCCCCTCACCCGAGTGGAAGTCATAATGGAGTTCCACTGCCTCAAGTTAAGCCTGAATGAATTCACTGGAATGATTTAGTGGTCAAGGCAAAGGCGCCTGCCGACATGAGGGAGTAAAAATCAACATGGACGAAAGGCTTCAACGATTAATTTGAGTGTGTGATTAAAGTGTGGCCAATGACCGTATGTGCAATCCAACGACCATGGACGTAAGAGGTTTTTGTTGAAGATTCAACCCCCTTTTTGCTTATTTTTTCTGGTGGTTAATCTTCTAAGCAGTGTTCGCATGGATAGATCATGGTTCCCGCTGCACGTGACAAGAAGTGCCGGTGCACTGCCTTAACTACACTTTATGCCACGAACATGTCTAAGAGATGAGGCCGGGATCCGCTAATATCATTTTGGTATTTCCCAGTACTGTTTGTACAGGCTGAAAGCATTTTATCATATCTTTTGCTCTCTGTGCTGCAGCTCTGGTGTCACGAGAAGCAGCTAGTCCGAACGTTCAAGGGCTTCGGTGGCTCTAGCCATGACCTATTTTGCTGACAAGTGAGCCCTTCTGGTCCTTACCAAGACCATGGCCAGTGAAGGATCAAAGACCAATGTTGAGGTCAACGTGGTTGCTCCTCAGACACATTCTGCCATGACGTTGACCATCTTAAGGATAAGCATATGGATAAGTACCCCTATCGGCCTCGACTAGTGGCGCCCTTGTTGACATTTATCGCTTCCGACCATGTTCCAGTGATCAGAGAAATATTTGAAGCCGGCGGGTTGATTTGAAGACCCTAGGAGAGGGCCAATGGAGCTGTGTGCATAGACACAGAAACCATGCCAAGTCCACGCAGGAGACGTCCAAGGCCATGTTGAGTGCAGTGAAAAAAGACGAAGAAGCGGAGAAAGTAAAGGAGGTGGAGGAATGAAGCTGTTGAAGAGGAGAAGAATGAAAAGGCCTAACAAATGCCTGACCTCGTGGAACAACCGAGAGTGGTCTCGTACAACTGGGGTGTTCGAACCAGGCAGAGGGAATCAAAGTGCATGTACCAGCTTCACAACGGCTTCCTGGTGCTTCCCATCTTCCGCCATTTGTCCACATTCAACCCATTCAATTTGCAAGTGACTTTCCAACTTCAACACCATGCTCTTGCTTCATCGAGAGCATTGTTTTTGAAGCAACAATTACTCATTGAAATGATGGCATCGGCGGCCACATACCGCGGGGCGTTAATCCTGGTACAGATGGGTACTAACACCATTAGGGCTTTGTGGCACTGATCTTTTTGCCTCTCCGGTTGTACACTTTTGGATGGATTTCATCCGGGCAACCAAACCTCGGTGGGGCGAAGAGACACTACAATTGTGGACAATTCAAATGCCTCCACAAACTTGGTAAGTCTTGGAATATAAAATGCGGTATATTTCATCTGCCTAAACAGGAGAACCTCATTGAAAGACCAGTCCATTTTGAGCACATTGATCCCAAATACAAGCAATCCCGTCAGCTTATGAAATTGCCCCAGTTTAAAACCGCCATGATCGATTGACGATTCGGCTCAGTGGAATGGAATTGGACAAGGACCGCTAAAAGTGGCTATTTTGTGGCGCTCATTGGAGCCTGCTCATTGGGGCCTGCTCATTGGGGCCATACTCGATACGGTGGCTGTCCATCACTTTTCTCGCACCGTGTGGCTGGCCTTGGCAAAGCTGAAGCTGGAATTTATTTGATCATGATTGATATACAAAACATTCATTGTGCCCACCAACACTCCGGAAACTTGGGGTCGGACTTTCGGGCATCTCCTTCGCGGATTCGGACCAAATAGTATCCACAATCAGAAGGTCCTGAAACACCATATGTCAATATCCAGTTCCCAATTCAGCCCAAGTAGTGAATCACTAGCGATCTGGGCAAACATCCGAGTACTCTGGCGCAGCAGGACGACGCGGATTCCATAATGGGGCCGGCTAACATTGACGGCGATATACCATGAAAAAGCACTTGTGCTGGACACATTTGCTAGATTTGTGGACACATTGCCTAGACTTGTGGACATTTGCTAGACTTGTGGACACATTGCCTAGACTTGTGGACACTTGCTAGACTTGTGAACACACTTGCTACACTTGTGGACACACTTGCTAGACTTGTGCTTCGCGCACGCTCTTTTCTGTTGGCGGTCAAACACAATCATTGCAGTCAATCGCTGTTTCTGTAATGTATTCCAGTGCCTCTTCAACCAATTGCTAGTCCGGCTAAAACGTCGAAGCGACCCATCCAGCCACCTCTACCAGAGTTCCACCGGCTTAGCGGCGGCCTGACCTTGATGGCCTCAACAGCACACTGACACTCGCCTGGGAATCACTGCTTCAGCCCACGCGAACAACCGCCGCACCCTCATGACTCGTCGCCTGCGGCCTTGACCATATCCAAGAAGGTCAGCTTGGTGACCTCGGTCATGAGCTCATTTTTCTTTTGTGGGCCTGCAGCGTCGAAATCCAATTCATCCGAGGCGAGCGCCTGTGCAGACATCACCGCATTGAAGAGCTTGACTGCACCGCGCTGGGCAATCTTCTTCAATGCCTTCTCCTTGTCCAAGTAGGCGCGAACCTTCTCGGGCTCGTCGGCCGACGGCAAGAGCTCGCTGACATGCGACTTATTGAGAAGCGCGAGTTTGTCGTTGTGGAGCGCTCGCTTGGCCCGCGCCTCCAACCTGGAGCTCTCCAACTCCTTTGCCACGGCCTTGTTCCGCGCCAAGATGGGGTCCTTGCGGTCGTATGCCTTTAACTTGGAGCCCAAGATGGCGTTGAATGCAGTGGCGAATGTCTGGCGGCCATCGTCGGCGATTTTCTTCTTTTTTCTCATAGGGAACGTTCCGTCGTCGTGGTCGGGGTCGTCGTGGTCGTCGCCGGAGTGGTCATCACCGGAGTCGTCATCACCGGAGTCGTCGCTGTTGCGGTCCGAGGGGTTGCCGCCAGAGCGCTCGTCATTTTCAGAGTCTGAGACCTCTGACTCGTCCTCTGAGCTCCCGTCATCCTGGACTCCCAATTCGTCCTCGTCCTCCAACCCCGAATCCGTATCGTCGGAAATGTCTGGGGCGTGCTGCGTCCGCGCTTTTGGAATGTGCTGGTCTTGGGACTTCTTGGCCGAGTGCTTGGCCCTCTTCTCGGCGGTGCTTCCCTTTCGAAGAGATTTCTGCTTGGTGCTCATGTTGCTTTGGGCTGCTTTGTTGTGTGGTGTACAGCGGGAAGGCGATTTCATTGAGGCCATCGCGGGTACACTATAGTGTGTGCAGGCCACATCACATGCAGGCACCCCCGTATGCAGACCCTCACGGTTCAGGCGGTATCACGTGCAGGCTGTTTTCGTACCGTTTCAGCCTGCATGTGCCCTGCATCTCCCAGCACGCACAACTATCCGTGTCGTGAGTTTCACCTGCCAAAGCGTCCTTCAATACCGCCTTCGTGCACCTCCCGATCTCCACACATTTTTCCACCCGATTTCCAGTCCCAATGTCCGTGGGTTTTCGGCGGCACCAGAATCTCCAGGCGGAGATTCACCACAAGCGCCAGAAACTCTCCCTTCTAACCCAGAGCGTGACCAATTTCAAGACCCAGAACTCTAAACAGGAATTCGAGATCTGGAAGCTTGAAGACCACGTGGCGGATTTGAAGAGGGAATTGGAGCAGGAGAAACTCAATATCGACCATTTAAAAGGATTTGAGCGTGAATCGTTTGCCAGCTTGCGCCACAAGTTCGAGCTCTGCCAGAGCGAGATCTCCGCCGAAATCGACCGTGGCTTGCTTGATATGAAAGACGCTTTGGCCCAAGAAATCCATCTCAGTATGGACAAGGCCCGCCAAAAGGCTGCGGAAGAACGCAAGGAGCTTCAGGCCCACATCCACGAAGCAAGCGCCCGCCTCCAGCACGAAAAGTCCGACCTCAATCGCACCCTCATAGGCCTCAAAGAAGACCATCACCGCAAAGTACTACGTCTCCAGGACGAAGCCAAAAATGCCGCCCGCGAGTTGAGGCTGAAGTCCGCGCAGACACGGGCCTCTATTCAGGCCTTGGTCGGGGACCTGGATGCTGCAAGCCACGAAGTCCATCGCAAAAACACCGAGCTCGCGCGAGTCCAGGGCAGATTGGCCGAGCAAAAGAACACGCTTATGTCACGGCAAGCCGTGCTCCAGGAATTGCAGAAGGACCACCAGCGCCAACTCGACCAGCATGAGCAGGTGGGGAAGGCCATGGAGGCGCAAGAGGCGGAGATCCACAAGCTTCAGGCAAGAACGCAAAGGATGATGCAGTCGTTTCCAGCACTCGAGGCGCAACGGCGCGTGATGCATGAGCAAGTCCAGAACCTCAAGGGAAACATCCGGGTGTTTTGCCGAATCCGGCCGGCCGACGGCGACGCCCCCATGTCCGACATATCGGTGTCAGAGATGTTCAGCTGTCGTGGCAAGCAGGAGCTCACGCTAAAGGCGACAGTGCCCGGGATCTCCAGCCGCACACCCACGCACCACTTTCATTTTGACCAGGTGTTTCTCAACAGCTCCAACAGCGACATCTTCCTTGAGATCTCGCAGCTTGTGCAGTCCAGCTTGGATGGCCACAACGTGTGTGTATTTGCATACGGGCAGACCGGGTCAGGAAAAACGTTCACCATGTCCCACGACAACGACGGCATGATTCCCTTGGCAGTGGACAAGATCTTTGGTGACATCTCTGCGCTCAGCAGCCAGGGCTGGCTGTACACCGTCGAGGGCAGGTTCCTCGAAATCTACAATGAACAGATGCTTGATCTCTTGCCGGGCCTGCAACAAACAGCCAAGTATGAAATCAAGCATGACGACGCTGCAGGCAAAACAACCGTGACCAACACCACCAGCGTGGTGTTTCAGTCGGCCGAGCACTGCAGAGAGACGCTTGCGGTAGCCACCAAGAAGCGGTCCACCGCCTCTACCATGGCCAACACGCGGTCTTCTCGGTCGCACTTCGTGTTCACGCTTGACATCAGCGGCCGCCACCAAACAGGCAAAACCTGCTCCGGCACGCTCAACTTGGTGGACTTGGCTGGCTCAGAAAGACTCAATGCGCTGCAAGCCAAAGGTGACCGGCTCAAGGAAACACAGGCCATCAACAAGTCGTTGGCGTGTTTAGGCGATGTGATTATGAGTCTCAACAAGCCCGGCAGCCAAGCCCGGGGGCACGTGCCGTACCGCAACTCCAAGTTGACTTACTACTTGAAGCACTCGCTTGGCGGCAACTCCAAGACCTTGATGTTCGTGAACGTGTCGCCGTTGGCCCAGAATACGAGCGAGACGTTGAACTCGTTGCGCTTCGCTGCCAAGGTGAACGAAACCAAGATGGGGAGCCCAGGCGAGCGGTCGCCGAAGTAGGCCATGAGAAGCCATGAGAAGCGAGTGCTGGTGACCACTGGATATGCGTCCCACTCTCAGGCTCTTGCCACATTAAGTCTTTACCAATTATTGACTGTCTTCACCAATATTGACTGTCTTCATCAGTATTGACTGTCTTCACCGATATTGACTGTCTTCACCGCTATTGACTGTCTTCACCAATATTGACTGTCTTCACCAATATTGACTGTCTTCACCGATATTGACTGTCTTCACCAATATTGACTGTCTTCACCAGACCATTTATTAAGGCTCTCTATGTTTCTTGGCGACGTTTTGCTGTGCCGTTTTTGGAATTCCCAACTGTTTACGGAGGTTAAAGGTCTCTTCTTGCTCACGATCAAGTGAACCTCCTGGCGAGTGATTGGATGCTCATCCCCACAGTGCTGTCGATCTTGCGCTAGTGCTTGCAGTGGCCCACGAAAAAGGTACGGAACCAAGCTCACGACAGCCCAGCAGAAGCCCGGTGTAGGGGATGGACGCCTTAGGGTAAATGCAAATTGGAAACTTTTGTTTTCATATTTTTCATCACTTTAAGAAAAGGTGATTGGAAGAAAGATAAACGAGATGGAAATAGAGCCAGTCGCTACTTCCTCTCCTCAACACTCTTGGCGTTCGTTCATCGTCAGCATATGTCTTGTTATCAGGATTGGGGTGATGTTCAGCAGCTTTGTCTAATTGACCAAATCTGTGACTCCTCTCGGGTAGTGTGCTACCCATAGGTGCACAATTGGACTGCGATGCGCGGCTAGACGCGGTATGACGTCGGACCTTACCCTAGGCTCTGTCCCAGTAGCCCTGTTTCCCCTCCCCGAGCTCTAGACCGTTAAGCCCTTATCTTGAAGAGGCTTATCCGGTCGACCACTCGGCACGACTAGCCCGATTAGGGCCTTAACGGCCGAATACGGAGGCGCAGTCGTGGCCGACGTTTCTACATAACTCGGGTGATTCCCCTTCGTGTACGGATCATCAACAATACATCTCTCAAGTCCTTACGCCCTACTCGAACCTGACAAAATGCTAATGGACATAACATTCACGCTTACTATCACGGAAAATATTCTAGACTTTGGTGTGATCAGCTCTAATACCATATCTCCATTTGGACAAGAATAGTGATATCTTTGTCTTGTATTTTCTAGACCGATATTAATTCTTGCAATAAGTACTATCTTTACCTGGATACTCAAATCATATATCACCATCTTTTATACTAGTACCTTTTCTGTTAGATCCAACATGGGTAGCGCACTACCCTTGGATACACCATTGACCTGCGACGTGTGGTTGCAAGGGGAAACCTTCGAGGGCCCACATCGATAGAGGCGTGTCCAACGCCGACCGCCCACATTCGTTAGAACGTCGTGGCTTCCTCGGCGCAGTCTCGCCGCAGATACCCTTTCTGGGCCATGCCAACCCCATCGGGAACTCCCAATCTGCACCAGCCACTCGGCTGGCTGGTCACTCACCCGTACAAGGATTGCCAGCCAGCTAAGGCGGCTGGCTTGCTCCTTAAAACAGCCCGAGGCCAGCGCGATCGGGCTGGGCAGTTTTCTATATAAGCACCGATGATCCACTTGTTTTAGGGACCATCAACGAATACATCATCTCTTGAGTACTTGACGTTAAAACAACTACAAAAGGATATAACACTCACCATCTAGATTATAATAGTAAGGTTTATTATCAAAGCATCACCCCTGTAAATTTCCATCTTCGTTTCTTTCAAAGAATCTACTTGATCAGCTACTAAAAGAATCTACTTGGTTAGCTGCTACTCCTTATCCAATATCTACTTGTCTATCTATTGGTATTTGTACGAATTTGCCATAGCCACCACCGTTTAAATCATTTTTGCTATCACTCTGCTATCACTCTTTTTGGACATGTTTTCATGATATATATAAAAGTCACCATTCAAAACAGCAAAAAAGAGGTAAAAAGCAGGCAAAAAATTGTCGACAGGACAAAAAAAAACATGTGATGAGGTAGGCAAAATAAATGGTAGGATATTTTGAGTTGGATAAGGACGTTAGTATTTTCCAAGCAGTAGGTATAATTTTAATCTTTAGTGTAGGATAATTTTTGAACTGAAGAAAGACGTTATTATAAATGGGAGCAGGTAAATAAATGCAGCAGGTAAATAAATGCAGCAGGTAAATAAATGCAGCAGGTAAATAAGTGCAGCAGGTAAATAAATGCAGCAGGTAAATAAATGCAGCAAGTGGGTGTATAAGGGCAGGTGATTATGAGTGTATAAGGATAAATAAAAGTTTGCGGATTTTGGCAAAAAATATGTGATGTTAAAATATAATCTAAAATAGCCATGAACACTAATGTTATGTTCTTTTGTAGTTGTTTTCAGCGTCAAGTACTTAAGAGAAGGTGTATTCGTTGATGATCCCTAAAACAAGGGGCATCATCCTAACTTATATAGATAAAAACTGGCCCGCATGAGGCGTCGGGCGCCTCATGGCAAGGTGCCGGCCTGATTGCCCCATTTCCAGCCGGAGTGGGGGCACGATGGCGCCATACTTGGTCGGAGTGGGGCGTTATACACGTTTGGGCCGCCTTAGGCGTCCCGATAAGTCCTGGTCTGGCTTATCTAGACTAATGGCGCCTTGACGTGGGTATTGGTCCTGCCTCTAAGAAAACCACGGCGTTGCATTTGGGTAAAGCCACGGCGCTACATCGGATAAGATGCAGCGGGTGCCATCTCGTCTGAGTCTCGGAGATAGTCGGTCGGGATAGCGCCCGTCTCTCTCCAAGTGGGGGTAACCATGGCGTCCGCTTGTAGCGTACGTCGCAGGTAAATTTGGTGGGTAGCGCGCTACCCATGGTGGATCTAACAATTAAGATATTTTTATATTTAGGAGTCGTTTTATGTAATAGCTTAAGTTTAGTTATTCAATAGGCGGACACAAAGGATCAAGATCATCAAGCAAGTGTAGTGGAGCCGATGAGGTCTCTTGTACAGTTTATTATAATTGGTGGACTGGCCACAAAGTTCGTGAGAATAAAAAGAAAGCGCATGATGTCAGGTTCAATAGGCGTAAGGACTTAGAGAAGATGTATTTGTTGATGATAAGTAAACGAAGGGGAATCACCCGAGTTATATAGGAATGTCGGACACGACTGCGCCACCGGATTCGGCCGCTAGAGCCTAGACCGGGCTAGTCGTGCCGAGGGGTCGACCGGATAAGCCTCATCGAGCTAAGGGCTTATCGGTCTAGAACTCGAAGTAAGGGACGCAGAGCGGCTCGGACCGAGCCTAGGGGCAAGGTCCGGCGTCATACCGCATCTAGCCGCACATCGCAGAAAAATTGAGCACCTATGGGTAGTACACTACCCATGGGGAGTCTAACACATGACGCATTAGATAACATTAGTCAGTGGCTTAAGAACAACAGAAATGGACAAAGTTATTCATACAACAAAAACAATATAAATGCAGTTGTTTGGAGTGGCAGTATGGTACAAAATCAAGGATTAGATAGTAAAATATTAAACCATTTAAAGATGAAATTAACCTTTGTGGTATACAAGATTAAGGGTATATGAAGATATTGGAGCAAATGATCCGATGAAAAGTTTTGGCATAGCAATTGCAGTTCAGGTGCTCTTCTTTATTTATATATACATCTATGTACTTAGTGAATATAACCATCCTTTCGTTCCGTTCCTTCTATACATTTCATCTTGAAACTTTCTTTGGCAACGTTCAAGTCCTAAGAATCAGTACCTTGATGGGATGTGAACCCTTTCCAAGAGAATCTTCCATTTTCAAGTCTTCTTGGTGCAAAGTTTAAAGTTGAGGGAGATCTTTATGACATAGTATAACGTTATTTACACCCATTTTGATTTCATTTGTTTGAGACTCGTTTTGGGGAACCATAAAAGTGAGGTAATCTTTTCATTGCGCTAGGGATTAAAGAACTACGGCATCATATATGGTATCTAAGTAAATGCCATTTGTACTACGCCGTCATCACATGTAGCAGACTCTAAGAAATCGTAATCAGTGAGGGAGGGAACCATCATATAGACCTGCAGAAAGACAAGCCTCCATTCATAATTGACACAAGGTGAAAGATTACCAGATAAAGACATCTTGAAATACTACATTTATAAATTTGGCCATACATCTCTCTATACATCTATTATGCAATACTCTTAAGCTTATTCTAATACGGATAAATACATGAGACTGAGTGATATGAGTCCTGTGTTGATGTTCCCTTGAAGTACCGTAAAACTTTAGCATGCGCCCAAACCAGTTCATCTGTATAGTCAGTTCATCTGTATAGTCAGTTCATCTGTATAGTCAGTTCATCTGTATAGTCAGTTCATCTGTATAGTTGGACGATCGCCTGTTTGAGGGACCACCAAAGAATACTCTCCTGAGTACTTGACGTGAACAAGCATATAACTGATATAGCAGCGGTGCGGGACGTGTCCCGAAACTTCTTCACTCCCGTCTTTTCCGCATCCAGAAGCCGGTGAACACATGCGAGGCTTACGTGGATTGGTCACGGGCATCCGCCATACCGAAAGAGACATTTTGTTAGTATCAAAGGCTAGCGTGGCCACGGCTGTACGCACACGTGATCCGGTCCATCAACCAGTGTATTCATGATTGTCCAGTCACAAGTCTCTAGGCGGCACTCTTTAAAGGCGGGCCCGAGTTGAGAGGCCATGGTTCGCTTTAATTAGTCTCAAGAATGTGCTTGTTTGGTACTACGTGGTAATATGAACAAGAATGTTTATTAGCTAAAAAAGCGTCAGTCATACTTACATGATGGGTGAAGCCAACTTTCAGTGTTTTCGAAAGTTCGAAATATCAAAGGTCTGTTTCAATGTGCATGGACCTAAATAATGTAGGCCATTGCCATGATGAGGATTGGGAGTGCCACCGACTGTTTGGGGCTAGATCCCGCTTCGAAAGTGGAGACTTGGGGTGGGACGATACCTGCAGAGGAAGATGGTTGCACGGGGATGCCAGAACCCGCCCATTTCCTGATCCATTGTCAGAGCCGTTTCCGTTTCCATTTCCTGATCCATTACAGAACCGTTTGATCCATTACAGAACCGTTGGCCAACATGGGAATTTCATGCTTTAATTTTGTCCCTTCAACGGATCTGAGCCTTATACATTCTTACCTGGTTTCAAATGGGTCTACTGCGGCAACCTCGGAAGAATTGAACCGTCTTTTTGACAAAGTCAACCACAAAGCCTCAACGCCCACTGAGCCGCCGAAAATCAAAAATCGCAATCTGGACAAGTCATATGTTCGGAAATTGTTTGCAGATTTCGAGCCTTCTTGTCAAGCTCGCGAGAGCACGTTTCACCCACAGTCAAAGCCAAGGGCGTTTTTAAAAAAACAAGTTGTATGTGAGCAAGTTGTTTGTACAAGTTGTCTGTGAACAAGTTGTTTGTACAAGTTGTTTGACGACTTAACACCAGCTTTCAAGTGGAGAAGGCGGTGAGTAAAGTCCCAAGAAAGAACAGAGTTCGAGAACCTTCGAATGACCCTGAAAGCCATCAATTGTGAACCAGCCAAAAAAAGGCGAAGCACAGCTGGTGAAAAGAGTCTCCACGAGTGGACTGAGGGTAACCTTAAAGCTCGATTGAAAACGATATTGCGACTTTTGCAAATTGGCAGTCGAGGATGTATTCGAGCCCAGCGACTACCATTACGCCCTACAAGTTGCAGCCACCTTGAGTCGGCCCAACCCACCAGAATGTCTTAAGAATGGTTGCAAGTGTGTGCCTGGGCTTGGCTCTGGTTCGTGGCTATAGGGCTGGTGTACAGGCCGGCTAGAGCCGCCTTCGCCGCATACTATACTAATAAAGCGCCATGCATTCTACTGCCTTGAACGCCCTATAAAATACATTTCCACAACAAATATGTGCTATGATGGCGCTAACCATACGTTTCAGAATCTTCAGCAGCGGTTAGACGTCAACATTATATACTATGTATTTTTATCAAATAGTAAGACTATGAGTTGTCATCAGCGGTGTATGCCACCTCGATCAATAATGATGGTCGAGTATAGATAGGTTCAATTGCAAGCCTAAGAATTCTTCATGACAATTTGCAGCGAATTGTTATCCACATGTATAACTCTTTCTAATTAATAAGGCCTATGATGGACGCTTGAAACACTGGATGACTTCTTGAGTTGGACACTGAATGACTTTCTTGAGTTGGACACTGAATGACTTTCTTGAGTTGGACACTGAATGACTTTCTTGAGTTGGACACTGAATGACTTTCTTGAGTTGGAAACTCTGGATGACTTTCTTGAGTGTNAACTCTGGATGACTTTCTTGAGTGTTCATGATCATGAGCTTTCCATGACCTTTGGCCTGGTTACTTTGGTCTGGTGGTTTCACATTGCCCTATTCACTGGAGACAATCCCCCAGCTACGCCCTCCCACGTGGTCAAGACTTCAGGCGTCTCCGCTCTCGTCAACAGTCTTGACACTTAGCTGACACTTGGCTACTCTCCTTATATCTCGGATGATGGTTTCCCGGCTGAGAGAGAGTAGCACCTTCCTCTTGGTATCAATTGCATCACGGCTCATTCAGTCCTTCAAGCAAAAAATTCTCCGGCATGTATCCTGAGGCAGTAACCAACAAGCCCGAGTCCTGGAGGCGCCTCCACTCGTCGGGATACGCCTCACTGGCCCACATGGCCACTTGCTGCTGCTTGGCGGCATCCAAACAATAGTTGTGCATGGCCAACACCATGTCCAGCGAAACGGCCAAGTTGTAGTCATCGGCCTGACTGGCCAAGTCGATGGCCTGGTCCACCAACCCATAGTACGAGTGCGCAATCAAGTATTGCCTGAACAAGTCGTGGTTGGGAAACACGCCGTACTCCGAGAGCTGGCTCCAAAACCTCCTCACGTGCGCCATGTCGCTGTAGGTGAAGGTCTTGAGCATGATTTGCGCCGTGCGTTCATTGACCCCGCCATTGGCCTTGCTATTGCCCGACATCAGAAGAAACAAGTCGTGCGCCTTGCCAATGTCCTGGAGGTTGGAGTATGCGTTCAAAAGGCTGTTCTGCAACTCTGTGTCCTGGTTATCCAACGCTGTGTCCATTTTCAAGTACTCGTGCACCTCCGTCACTCCCTCTTCATAGAGCTCATCGCCGAACACCTCGAACAAGTACATGTAAATGTCTCGCAGAGGCGGTAGGTTGGCGTTGGCAGCGCCATGGAGATCACTGAGCATCTTCATTCTCCGGCAAATGAGCAACGCTGCATTCAACCGATTTCTCTGGCAGAAAAACTGCATCGTGGGAAGGTAGGTCTCGTGTGGAATCTGGAAGTACTTGTGGAGCTCGCCATAGAGCACCCAATTCACCTCGAACGTCTTTTCGTTTTCATATGTCAACACGAAATTGTGCAAGAGCTGAAACAACCGCAGGTGTGCGTGGCTGTATGACTCCTCCACGCGGAGTTTGGCCACTGAGTCTTTGTCGATATTAGGCAATTCTCGCTTCAACAACTCGATCACGTCTCCAACACATTGGTCTTCCAACATCCGCTCGACAAGCGCGTAAAGCGCATCGGCGTCGCACACGCTCGGGTGGTTTTGCTTGATCTTCTTGAATCGCCGGAACATCTCCTCCAACAGTATGCTTCCATCTTGTGCTACCGCACAAATGAGCCGGTTCAAGGTGTAGGGCACAGAGGGGTCCACGGAGTCTCGCCAGTTGATTGTGCTCGTGGACTCGTCGAACATCTCCCATGCTTGCGGTGGGTCGACTGTCAAAAGGCGCCCGATCAAATGTTGATACGCATCAAGGGAGAATTCCTGGTGCAACATGCTGTGGAGATGCCTGAAAATACTCACCAAGTCTTCCTTCTGGACTCCGGTGACTGCCTGCAATGTGAATGCAAACACTGGCTGCACGTCTGCGCAGCTCAATAGGATCTCTTTCAAGCTCGCGCCCAACGCTTGAGGCTCTGTGCCGTTTTCGGTGGCTTCAGCTAACGATCGAGTGATCCTTGCCATGGCCTTTGTCTCGCCGGAATGGCCTCCACTTGAAATCTCCGCGCACAAATGGCGCAAGAATTGCTCGTGTTGTCCCCGCCTCTTGAGTACTTCTAGAAGCACAGGCCCACAGTTTGCGTCGTCCAAGTTTGCTTCGTCCAAGTCGGTTCCACCCACACACGCGAGTCGTTGCACAAGCCTATCCACACTCTGGAGGTCCTGCACGCCACACAACACTGTGTTCATCGACGACTTTAGCACAAGCAAGGCCACGGTGGTTTCGGCAGAATAGTCATGCGCAATGACTTGGTTCATCACTTCTTGTACGCGAGCCACGTTTCGCTCCTGGTCCAAGTATTCATGGATCTCGGGATTCCGGTCGTTGAAGAGGTCCTCCACGTACTGCACAACGCAAACCGCTAGGTCATCGGTGACACACCCCGCGCCGACACACGCCTGGAATACATCGAGACGAAGCTCATTATTGGCCTTTAATACCTTTAGAAGCTGAGCAACGAAATCATCTGCAAGGGGGTGGCGCGTGGCGTGCAGGAGACTCGTGCTAAAGTCCTGTAGACCGGCTCCCAAACGAACAAGATTCACCACACTCATGGACGGGTAGTGACGGAACTGGTCGGGGTGTTTTGCAAGGTCCGAGGCCAATAGATGAATGAACTGCGGCATGGTTGTTCGGCCTTGGTAGAACTTCATCGCGCTATTAAAGAGCTCGTGAAGCTGGTCTCCGCTGAACATGTCTTTCTTTTCATGACGTGCATGCATGAAAACCCGTTTGAGCGCCTGGAAATATTCACTAGATAGACCCTCGCGGCGGCCATACATTAGTAACTCGTCGCATTTGGCTCTGAGGAGCTTTCGCCTGAGATTGTCGGCCATCTCCGTGGTTCGTAGATAATGATTGATATCCGATACGAGATCCGGAAGTGATGCCTGAGCCACGTGCTTCAGTATGCTATGCTCTTTTCTGATTCCGATGTAATCTTTCCGAAGCACTATCAACCGGGTGTTGTTTCCGATGCCGTGCGACGAGCACGTCCTATGGCAAAGAGACTGAAATTGCCAGTATCTCGATAGGCGGATCATCAAGCTAGCCGATGTTTTGGAAAAATGGCCAATGTGGGGAAAATTCTCGGTAAGGGATCGAGGTTCTGCAAGCCTTAGTCTCCAAGCCCCGTTTTCGGCGTCCTTGATTCTCTATTGGAAAAGAGCTTGCTCAGTGGGACCCCGAACGGCAATCAAGAAAGGAATGACGGAAAAGAAAGTTGGTTGCAGAATTGAACAGGTTCTTGCTTCACCCGCTGAGATGCACACGTTGGTAACGTTCAATATGCACTTGCGGCGGAGATGAGTTTCGCGCGAACATACGCGACATGCAAACTGTCCGCAGCAGAGATGCAGTTTCAGATGTCTTCAGATGCAGTCTGAAAACTCAACACCCTTTCTGGAATATCCAAGTCAGGTAGCTCAAATCAAACTTCGCCAGATTTGTTCTGGGTGTTCAATGGACTTCGTGCCCTGTTCATATCCTGTGTATGGACCGCGGCTCACCCAATTTGCCGGGATCTCTGCATTGACACACCCATTTGCTGAATTCAGCGAAAGTCGTCTGCAATGGACCATTTGCTAGCCTGTAAAACCCGATGCTTAGATCTCCAACTCTTCTCTTGGCATGCTGAAAGAGTCTAAGGCTTCTCATTGTATTCCGGCAAGTGTTTCTGGAGGCGCCTGATGGCCCAATTCTGGCCGATAAATTTGACTGATTCATCGCTGGCACCTTCCGAGAGCGTGTACTTCTTCCAAAACATAGGATCGGCAAATTTGGCCTTTTCGGCTGGGAAGAATCCCAGAGTTTCACGGAGTCGCAACACATGAGCACGCAAATCTGCAGCTATGGCAGCGCGTAGGCTTTGAGCTTTTTCTCCGTTCTTCAACTCCTCGTTCAAGTCCAGGGCCCCCGGAGTTCCCTTTTCGTCACACAATTTCTCCCAAGATTTCCGGTACTCGATGATCTTTTCGTCCGCGACTGGCTCGCCAATAAAGAGATGAATATCAGCGCCTAGGTGTTGAGGAAGCCATCTTTTGATGCCTTGCGTGGCACTTTCTTCCGGAGCAATCTTTTCGAATCCACATGAAAACATGGGCACTACTATGGGAGCGCGTGTGCTCTCCAAGATAAGCCGCGCCACACCCCATTTAAAGTACCGCATGGAGTTGTTGTCCGGCTGTTCGAGCTGTAGCACGAATCCCTCAGGGAAAACGTGGAACCACGAAGTCTTTGTCCTGATGAATGGAGATCTTTGCATTAGGGGTTCGGTGGACTCTACCAGTGGGGTCACGCTCCTGGCAAGTGGTGAAAGGGATCCGAGAGGTGGCGTGTCTATTTGGGTGTTTTTCTCTGGTGTACCAGAAAACTCCAAGTCTAGTGTGTCGTCAGGGCTCATGATTCGGATCGCAGCGTCCAACGAAGCTTGGAAAGGTCCCTCCCCGAATCTCTTCGTCCCTAAAATTTTTCCAAGGTTGAAAAACCACGATAACCCTTTATTGGAGAAGCAAATGTTATGGGCGCCAAAGCCCCAGCGGATAGTGTCAATATCCGAATGAAAACGCATAGGAAGCATGGAAAACACCGCAGGGTCATCCACGACCGACATATGGTTCATGACAGTCAAAAGCGAGCGGTCCTCTGCCCGTGCCCGGGCCAACGCTTTGTCCAAGCGCTCCACATGATGAACGTGGGGGTTGTAAAGGAGGTTAAGGAGGCCTTTGGATGCGAGGATCATGCCTAGACACGTGGCATGGGAGGCGTAGTTCCACCAGAAAGTGGTCCTGGGGTATTCGGAGAGAAATTCATCGCCTCTTTCAAGGACGTCTGCGTACGACATCGAACTGGGATACTCGGAGTTTCGATGACTTTGAAGCGTATCTGGTCGCAGCCGTCTGAAGGCACATCCGTACACCGGAATCTTATTTTTTACATGGCGTTGTTGGGGCGAATGCGCGGTACTTATACTCCGGAGGCAATTCGCAGCCATCCGCCCCTGAAATTATAAAAACAGCGCATTCGCCAAGGGTGAGATTTGAGCCCTGTTTTTCTTTAATATTCGGACCGTTTATTTCAGCACTGGACTCAGAGAAACTACTCCACCGACAAGTTCCCAGTTACTCAATGTCGCGTGAATAAGTTTCCGAATTTAGCCTAATTTACCCTTATCATTACTGATTTCAGGGAATACTTTGAATTTTTCGACCTTCAGTTACATGACTTTTTTCCAAGTGAGGAATGAGGTAGCGGATCCGGAAAAAGCGATCAGGGTTCGCTACTTTTTTAAAGCGGTTTCATGTGATCTTTTCAGCCCTCATCTAGACACTTGAAAGAGCTTTGAACCGCGAGCGATGTTTCAGACTGATGGAATGGCCAGCTTTTTGGCTCGTGGTTAGTAAACGTGGGGAACAGAATCCTCACAGTCGCTCAAGATGAGCCAATTAGCGTCACTCGCTGACGCTCTCCAACGACAAGCTACCCGAGTTGGTGGAATCCTCGCTCCACATGCTATCATAATCCAATCGCAGATCGGACCGGAGATCCATCTTCGACAAGTGGTGAACGAAGGCCAATTTCTTCTCTTTTGTGAGTGGAAGTGGACAAGGACGGTCCCAAAAGAGTTCGCCACTCAAAGCTTCACTTGGACACAAGCTTATGAAGTCAAAAGGCTGAACTTGCGCATCCTTCAAATGCAAGTTGCTCTCCCCTTTGCCAGAACATGCCATCACAAAATCATCATAGGCTGGCGGTGCACATCCAAGTTTGGCCTCCAAGAACTGAGCTTTTGCCACAATTTTTTTATTGATGGAGGCCACAATCGAGTTCAACTCGAGGAAATCTCGGGGTTCCTGGTACAAGGAGTGGAAATATGCAAACGACCGTGGCCGGAGAATTTTTTCTCTGTGGTCGATCGAGACGGACGAACTGAGTTCAGCGAAAGTTGCAACGAGTTCCTTTTCCATAGTATGAACGTGTCACAAGAAAAATAGTGGGGATTTCAGAAACGAGACAATGCGATTGACATCCTTGCACAAAGAGAAGGTCGCCTGCATAGAGGCTGCGTGCAGTATTTGCACCCATTGGTTTTTCGAAAAACTCTCCTCTTACTCCCCTCCAGAAATGGCTATCCAGTGTGACTATGATGCCTCTGAGGAAGACGTGGATGTGGTGGCTGACCCCTTCATGACCAAAGTCGAGGAAGCCAATTTAAGGCGGAAACGAATTTACGAGATTTTCCGGTCACTTAACGCCAACGCCTTCTGTGAAATCAAAGACACAGCGCTCATCCAGCTCATTTTCATCCACAATACTGAGTTCTCTGATGAGGACATGATGACGATTCTAAAATTGAATCCCCGCGAAGCCCAGCACCGGCAATTATACTCGAGCTTGTTGAATTTGATCCAACACACGGCCATGATCCTCAAGGGGAAGGTGATTGCAAAACGGTTGGAGGAGATGCCTCTCACGGATATTCGGCGCATATGCTATAGAATCGCGGACCGGTTCGACTCGTTATTCTATGTTCCAGTGAATACAAAAACTGAAGACGACGCAAACTCCAATATAGCACTCTCATTTGCTTGGAAGGACCGGTACAATTCGCAATGGCCCATTGCCAGTATGTTAAGCAGAGAGTACCGGAAAATCACCCAGATGTAAGGTGGATCTAGGTGGCATACTTGTGAATACGTACTTTTGGGGAAGAGAGATGAGGGAAGAGAGATGAGGGAAGAGAGATGAGTGCAATCCATTGCTAATCAGGAAAACACTATTGATTTGTTTGGAGATTTGACTCTTTTAATACATTGCTATGTTAAGCCGATACTCTACTTGCAAAAAATGACCGGTGTGTTTCTCTTATTCCATGTTGATTTCTGGAAGTATAACTTGTATGATTGCATTGCTTCTTGTAGCGTGCCACGGTTGAAAAGACCCAAGTGCTACACCGTACGTCTACAAAGGAATGGAAGCGAGAATGAGTTTAAGCTTCAACCAAGGCATTATGGTCGTTGTGGGGATTGCATGGAGCCAATTGCCTAGGAGCGGCACTTGAAAAGTCTGGTAGAGGTGCATGCGGAGTGGAAATTTTGGATATGCACGCTCTTCGGTAGAATCTCCGCACAAGCGTTCCTATCTGACTCGTAGGATTGCATCACATGATTCCAGCCGCGGGCTAGAAAGCAAGCCGGGGAGCGCGATCTAGTATCATGGCGCCCTCATGAAGGCACTTTCAGGGATATGAGGTGGTGTGGGATTCCCGGGGCGTTGCAGTGGCCTTCACCGAAACCCTTGCCCACCATGCACATTGGTCCAGCCAAAGCTCCCCGCACCAAGGTTCCTCGGGCACTCTATGAAATTGCGGTTGTTGAAGATCTGCTCGTATGGGAAAAAGAAAAGGTTGTCATAGTCGGAAAGATTCTCGCCGCCCCGCATTCGGGCTCGCATGAAGGCCAAAGACCTGGGCACGGAATTCTGGACAAACAAGCGGTACGCCTCGGCCTCTCTTTCTGTGGTGCGGTAGTACTGTGGGATCACACACTCTGCGCCAGTGCGCTCGGCGGTGTAGCTCTCCAAGAGCGCCAGGGGAAACAGAGAAAAGTCACAGGGGCTGATATCATTGCAGAGCCCGTTGAGCCGGACGTTCATGGACTGCAGCACCGCCGGATGGATGTGGATTCCTGCACGGTAGTGGTCGTAGCCCACGTGGTTGATGATTTTGCGGAGGTTGTAGATCTTGGTGTTGATCAACTCGATGTCGAGCGGCTCCACTGTTTTAAGGTAGTCTCTTCGGCGACTCATTGATAGCAAGGTGGAAAGAGCAATGGTGTGGAGAGAGAGAGCCGCCGCGAAGTTTGTGGTTGCAAATCGAGGGGCCCCTGAGCAGCCGCCACACCCGTGCACCGCCAAGACACCGACCACCCTGGCAGGGAAGGCGTCAACTGTTGGGTAGACGTTTGAGGTGTGTTTGAACTGGTCTAAAGTGGTCTAAAGTGGTCTAAAGTGGTCTAAACTGGTTTAAAATGGTATAAACTGGTATAAACTGGTCTAAACTGGTCCAGTTTGTCTCAGGGGTCGGAGTGACGAGCCTGAATTTCAATAGCGCAAACTCAGGCCTTTCACCCCTAGATTCGCTGGTCAGCAACTACACCTCCAGTACTATGGGCTAGCCACAGAACTGGCGCTGGCTCGGGGACTCCCCTCAGAGACCCGTACACCACTAGCTTCCAGACATGTTTATTGTTAGGTTTCAGACTTGAACCTATTGAATATGATTTGGATCTGATCAATCTTATCCACAACTGTGCAGTGGGAACTCCTAGACCTGAAATGGAGCGAGGATCTCTCATTATATAATTCCCTTATAGCAGCTAAAAAAGATTCATTATCGGTGGTCATTAAAGCCAGAGCTGAGTCGGCTCAAATACTCTCGGGCTCTGATGAT
>NKZP01001296.1:1954-19067 GCA_002370765.1 Metschnikowia similis
TCCCTTCTGCCCTTCTTTTCTGTCCCTTCTGCCCTTCTTTTCTGTCCATTCTGCCCTTCCTTTCTGTCCCTTCTGTTCCGTTCACCCTGTAACCTGTGTTCAATCAACCCCATGCCTACCATAGAATCGGATACCCCTGCGCAAGGTTTCCGCAGTGGCTACCTAGATGGCTCGTCCTCGATGATGAAGTGATCGTCGTCATAGGATGTGGAATGGAGCTCGAGGTTAGGGTCTTCGTCGTCGAAGTTGCCAAATACCAAATCATCGTATCCGGCTCCGCGGAAGCTGTCACTATGGTACGTGTTCAACTTCGCCTGCATCTTCTTGTAAATCACTAGCGTGGCCAACGAAAACGCACACCCAGTGGTGAGGATACTCACCACGTCCAACACCTTGGCCGACACAGGACGCTCCTCGTTCCCCAAGTTCTTCACCGTGTGCCCAATGAAGACGTGGATGAACATCTTGGGCGATGTTATCAATGATGCTGATAGGTACGTCCAGGCCAGGAGGTTGGGAATCGCCGCCAAGGCACCATTCGATAACGAGTAGGGCAACGGGCACAAGCGGATCAACACAAGAAGGAAAAGCGACGCGTCCTCCTTCAAAATCTCCGCAAACGCCCGGAATTTCTCGTGGTTTTGCACCATCTGCTCCGCCCGGTTTCGAAGAAGGTACCGGAACGTCATGAAGCTGGCAAAGGACCCGGTGATGGAAGCACTCGCCAAGAGCGGCCAGCCCCCGGGAAACCCATACGTCATCCCACACAACATGGCCAAGGTCGAGAACCCGAGGAGGGGAGGAAACCCGACAAAGAAGATGAGCACGAAAAGAATAGCCCAGCCCCCTGGCACCTTTTCCACCGTGTCTGAAACCTCCACCAACACCTCCAAAAGGTGCTTGTGGAAAATGAGCGCTATGACGCTCACCACCAAGCCCAAAACGGCCGCCGTGATAAGAAGCACCCTTTTCTTGAAGCTCTGCTCATGGTACCACTGGAGAAGCTTGCCGTTCGTTTCCTGTATGAAGGCCGTTTGCCGTTGTACGAAACCGGTCATGAGGTCCAAGTCTTGGTGCATGCGGCGCCTCTTCGCCCTTCACGATTCATGTGCACAACACGACCACTGACCACTGGGGGCTGATTCGGGTTGGGCTCGAGGAATGCTCTCCAGGCCTGCTGACCGCTGCCCGGCCGAAATTGCACCCGTGCCCTCGGATGTCCCTGTGAAAGAGCCCCAGCACCGTGGCTGAAATGGCCCGGGTTCGTCGGCCTCTGCTTACATGCAGTACAGACGGTTAGACCCGGAAGTCCGACCTTCCCAGTTTTCTCATCGTTTTCCTCGCATCTTGCATTTTGCTATGCAGGGCAAGTTTGCTAAGCCAGCATCCTGCACCCAGCGCACCCGTGCCGTGCCGAGGTTGGTGAGCAATCACTTTTTTGTCGGGGAAAGGGCTTTTGAAGCCATGCGTTACTTTCTCTTCTTCACATCGGCCTTGGCATGGACCGGCGGCTATGCGCCGGGCAACGTGGCGTGCCCCAGTGGCAGCTTGCTTCGTTCTGCCAACAAACTTTCTGACAACGAAACCGCCTGGCTCGAGGAGCGCAACAAGGTCACCGACCAAAATTTGGAGACCTTCTTGAGCGAGGCCGGACTCGACGGCTTCGACGCCAGCAGCTTTCTCAAAAACACAAAGAACAACCGCTCCTTGACCATCGGCATAGCCTTCTCCGGAGGCGGATATAGGGCCATGTTGAGCGGAGCAGGCCAGTTGGCTGCTTTGGACAACCGCACGGTGGGGGCGCACGAAGAGGGACTTGGCGGGTTGCTCCAGGCGGCAACATATCTTGTCGGGTTGTCTGGGGGAAATTGGCTCGTGGGCAGCTTGGTGATGAACAATGACACCAGCGTGCAGGACATGATTGACAACAAGGACGGGCTCTGGAACTTGGAGCACTCCATCGTCAACTATGGCGGCTGGAACCCCATCAAAGCATATGAATATTATAAGCAGTTGTGGGATGACGTGCTGGCCAAGGAGGATGCCAACTATCAAGTCTCCTTGACCGATACCTGGGGAAGAGCCTTGCTGCACCAGTTTTTCCCCGAGCTGACCGAGTACGGCAACTCGCTAGTATGGTCACTGATCCAGGACATGGACAGCTTTGCCAATCATCAGATGCCTTTTCCAATCGTGGTGGCCGACGGTAGAACGCCCGGCGAAACGCTTATCAGCGGGAACTCCACCGTGTTCGAGGCCAACCCATTCGAGTTGGGCTCGTGGGATCCTTCTTTGTACTCATTTACACAGACAAGGTACTTGGGTACCAAGTCGAAGGACGGCCAGCCCTTGAACGGCACTTGCGTGGCCGGGTTCGACAATGCTGGCTTCATTATGGGGACCTCGTCGTCGTTGTTCAACCAGTTTGTGTTGCGAATCAACACCACCTCCATCTCGTCGACTTTGAAGTCGATCATCACCCATCTTTTGGATGCCGTTGCTCAGGACGAGAACGATATCGCCGTGTATGCGCCCAACCCGTTCCGCAGCTATGACGAGGCTGCCTACCAGTCCATTGTTCAGAACGACACTTTGTACCTCGTGGACGGAGGAGAGGACGGACAAAACATCCCTCTTCACCCATTGATCCAGCCCGAAAGAGGCTTGGATGTGATCTTTGCCTATGACAACTCCGCAGACACTGACCAGCTGTGGCCCAACGGAACGTCCATGATCGCCAGCTTTGAGAGGCAACACTTGGCGCAGGGCAACGGTACCATCTTCCCGTATGTGCCCGACGCGGCCTCGTTCCGGAACTTGAATTTGACGGCTCGGCCGGCGTTCTTTGGATGTGATGCCAGGAACTTGTCCGGCTTGCTTCCTGACGGTGCCGACGATGACGACGTGTACAAATCGCCGTTGATCGTGTACACTGCCAACCGTCCCTTCACATACTTCTCCAACACTTCCACATTCAAGCTCTCATACGAGGAAAACGAGAAGTTGGGCATGATCAAAAACGGCTTTGAGGTGGCCTCCAGGCTCAACCACACTTTGGACGAAGACTGGAAAACCTGCGTGGCCTGTGCCATCATCAGAAGGGAGCAGGAGAGACAGGGCATTGAGCAGAGCGACCAGTGCAAGCAGTGCTTCGAAACGTATTGCTGGGATCTGAGCATCGATGACTCGGAGTCGGGCTTGAACTTCACCAGCACGGGAACCACCAATGGAGACCAGCAGAATGATAACCGCACAGTCAGTGCAGGCTACTCTTTGCGGGTCGCTGTGAAGTCCAACATGATGCAAATGCTTGGGTTCATGCTTGTGACGGTGCTTGCCTTCACATGCACAACCCTTTAGCATTGATAACCCCACTGCAGTCGTCCACATAGCATTGAAACCACTACGGCAGTCGTAAGACGTCCGAATGGAAAAGTCATGAGACCTGGCGCAGTTTGATTCTCGAGAACACCATGTTGCGCAGTTTCATCTTCTTGACAACTTCGAACGCTCTATAGCCGTACGACGTAGATTTCTCTAGTCCACACGCAATTTTCTTCAGCGACATGCTCTTTATCAGCCTGTCCGAGCACTTTGCACCCATGCACTCCATTGCAGCCTTTAATATGAGTTATTTCAAAAAGACTGAGTTAAATTCTGCTCCGGTTTCCGCCTTCACACCGGGAATCCTGCAGAACCAAACCTGAGTCAATTCGCCTTCAGCATGCGGTCCACTCATGTAAAGCGCATTTCGTCCAACGTCCAGCCTGTGGTCATAAACGCTGCAGAAATGGCAAGCGATTGTCCAGTCTTTTGAATCCGTAGATAAGAATGCCTCCAACATCAGCCGCCTTCTTCAAAATGGCCTCTCATTCATGGCGTAACACCAAATCAGACCAGGGCGGCGGTGTTCTGCATACAGGCGGTTCAAAATCCCATGCGTCCGCAGATTCTCGTGACGTCATTGGTTTGGCGCACAACTTGAAGTGCCTATTCTGATCTCCAACAATTGCCGGATTGGCTCCATGTCTTGTCTTTTTTCTCGGCATCCAGGCCCTGAGCGTCGTTTACACCCAAAGGCACTTCATGAAGATGCTAGTGCTGGAAAACACTGAGGACTAAGTGCAGGTTCGACTTGAATTCCGGGGCAGTCGACTCTTTGAGTGCAGAAGTTCATCTTTTTTTTTTCACGAGATATCAGCAATTTGTACTTGGAGGAGTCAATCTTGACTATCGGAGACATCGTTTTGGGGTTTGGGTGGTTTTGTGGCAACTGTTCCCCGTTGCAACACCGTGTATTCTCCAGACTACAAGTGTTCAAGGGTCGCTTGCAGCCACTAATTTGGACAGGGAGCTCATCAAAAGATAGTTGAACAGTGTAACGGAAGCCATCTAGCACAGTTGTCCCTATTCCGATAGCACGCAATTTTGTCGTGTCTTGTCGTGCTCACCAGACCTCATTGGCTTCGCATTTTCGTAGCGCAATGTCTTTTTGCCCACATTTTTGGACAATAAAGTGACCAATCCCAACAGTGTACACACTAAATAAATAGATGCATTAATTGTGGCAGTCATAGAAGTCCAAAGTGCGCTGGGTGCTAGTGCTTTGGTGGAATTCCGCATCGACCCTGAAGACGTTCTCTGCTTCTCATGCATAAATGCTATTGTTTTGTATGTGTCCACACGGCTGAAAACTCCAGGTCTAATTTGGCCTGGACATATTTTTTCGTCTCTATCATCTGTGGGGTTCTTTATCATCTATGGGGTTCTTTATCATCTGTGGGGTTCTTTATCATCTATGGGGTTCTTTATCATCTATGGGGTTCTTTATCATCTATGGGGTTCTTTATCATCTATGGGGTTCTTTACCCTCTATGGGATTCTTCGCCCTCTATGGGATTCTTTTAGCCTGTAGTCCTGAGGCGTTTACGCAAGAACTAAAGGCACTGCCGTCGCATTGGGGATCTTTCAACCGAATTCTTTGGTCCCCCGAAGATTACCCATCTATGCTGATTTGACCACTCGGGCCTAGGATATGTCTCATGCACGTTGCTAGCGGGTGCCTTGGAGGTGCCAAGAAAATTAACTAGTATTTGAAAAAAGTTTCAACAAGGAGCTGACAAGTACAGCTCAAATCAAGAGACTAAACTAATGTCCTCTGACCATTGTATTTCTCCTGCCGGCCGTATAGCAAAACCAGCAGTAGGCGAAGTTCGTGAACGCAGTAAAAGATTCCGGAATCGAAAAAGGGGTGGCGTCCATTATTTATAGCACGACTTGCCCGCAGGTGCATATCGAGGGGTAGAGCGAGCCACAAATGGGAATGGTTGCAAATACCTGAAACTGCATTGCACATCCCTTGCGCAAAACGACTATGCACGCCCATGTGGACTAGATATAAAAAGGCGCCAATTCCCCATAGCATACGATTCCATGGCATACGATTCTTCCGTCTGAATCTATTGCAAAGTCACGACACGCTTTTGCAATTTAACCCTGGATCGATCAACTGCTCCACATACTCCATACTTGAAAAATATAAGCATAATCCAACCCTACCGCCTATTGAAGAAACATGCCATCAACCCAGGAATATTTTTAACGATAAGCAGTTCTTGTTACACGTGGCTGATTAAGGGAGTACCAGAAAAAGCAATCACAGATACAAACACCAGAAGACGTCTTTTAGGCTACAACAAATACAAAGGTAGCGCGGTCCAGGTTTCTCTGCAAAAAAAACATGGCAATAATGGGTCATCCTTATGCAATCATACAATAGCGCTATCTTGAGCCGAATACAACAACACAAGTTGTCAGACTAATCAACGCCACATATCTCGGAGAAGTCCAGCTACTTTTTCCGGTAAGAACCCAGAAGAGGGTCGTTTACAGGAACTTCCTAGAATATGCGGCGCAACTCTGCTCACTCCGCACGATCGTATCAGTCGCCGCACTTCTATTCCCTAAAAGTGCCAGTTTACCGCAGGTGCCTGCACAATGGACTCGACTGCTCTTATCGGTAGCCAAGTGCGCCCATTATCGTCTTCAAACCCTTGAAAAGAGGCTACAAAGATTTCGAATCTACCACCACTCATCATGCTGTTCACTTCCAATGCAGAAATCGCCCAGTTTGGCGGAAAGCTCCACAAGTTGTCCCACGACTCGAAAACCACCCAGACCAAGATGGACGTCAATGTGTTCGTACCGGGAACTGCCTCCTCCAAGATTCCAGTCTTAGTGTACTTGTCTGGCTTGACTTGCACACCCAACAATGCGTCCGAGAAGTCTTTTTTGGCCTACTTTGCCAACAAATTCGGGTTTGCCTTGGTATTCCCTGATACTTCCCCCCGTGGCGCTGGAATCAAGGGAGAAGACGACTCTTACGATTTCGGTACCGGTGCTGGATTCTACGTGGACGCAACCCAAGAGCCATGGGCCAAGAATTACCGCATGTTCAGCTATGTGCACGAAGAGCTTTTGCAAGGGTTAAGTGGCCACTTTACACAGTTGGATTTCTCCAATATCTCCATAACGGGCCACTCCATGGGCGGATACGGAGCGCTCTCAGGCTTTTTCCGGTTGCCAGGAAAGTACAAGAGCGTTAGCGCCTTTGCGCCCATTTCGAACCCTCTGAACTGTGCATGGGGTGAGAAGAATTTCGGCAACTACTTGGGGTCCAACAAAGAGGACTGGTATAAGTATGACCCAACGCACTTGATCAAGACGTACAGCGGGGCCAACCAGCCCGACATTTTGATTCACCAGGGCGCTGCAGATGGCTTTTACTCCAAGGACAAATACTTGCAGCCGGAAAACTTCGTGGCTGCTGCAAAAGAGTCGAACTACAAGGGTACTGTGGACCTTCACGTTGTGGACGGATATGACCATCTGTACTTTTTCATCAGCACGTTTGCTGAGGCTCACGCAACGCACCATGCTAAGGCCTTGGGCTTGTTGAAGTAGCAACCCATCGAAGCATCTAAGTTATGAGTTCTAGGCCCCTATAGAAACGGGCTATATGACTAAGGGATGAGTTCTAAGCCCCTATAAAAACAGGGCTATATGACTAAGGGATGAGTTCTAGGCCCCTATAGAAACGGGCTGTATGACTAAGGGATGAGTCCTAGGCCCCAATAAAAACAGGGCTACATGTCTAAGGGATGATACCTTAGGTATCATACTAGGTGCTTCAGGCATAAGTTTTCGAGGGTGCGTACTGCTTGATCTCTTGGCTACTGGATCATGGCAGGACTCTTGCTAGACTGGTGGCGGAATCATTGCTTGGATATTTGGGCTGACTGGTGCCAATTTCTGTAGCGCCTCGTATATGTAATTAAGGGCCTTCGTGCCGGTACATCTCTGTCAGCAACTCAGCGTACTTCGTCTCCCACGAATGACACCACTTGACATTGTTCTCGCTTGCGTTGTTGACGTCTCGAAGAAGCTTGATTATGCTGAAACAAAAACCATCAATACTCTTGGACATGCTTGTAACCTCCTCGTCAAGGGCCTTGTTGACCATGAGCTCCACGATGAGCGAGTCCACCGTCCTGCATATAGCCGCCTCCATGCCGAAGAGCTCATCGACTTTCTTCCCCGAGACAAGCGAGCTGAGCGACTTGTTAATGGAGAGAAACAAGAGCTTGACGAGCTTGAACTTCTGAAGCCATGACTTGGAGAACGATATCACGTTCTCCTGCACGCCCTCGTCATCCGAGCTGTTTGCAGGTTCGCTCGGCCGCTCCTCGTCGGAAAACTCATCGAGGCCGAACGGATCTTCGTCATCAAAATCATCAGGGTCTTCTGTCCACTGTGCAAATTCATCGAGTCCGTCCTCGATAAGCGAGAGGTGCATTTTTGTCTTTTTCTCGAGAAACTTGAGTTTGCCCTCTCCTATAAGCTTCACGAGATCATCGCAGATGTTCCATATTTTCCCCACAGACACTAGCCGGGCATCGCCCTCTTTTTCTGAGTGGTTTGCAGGGTCTTCCACTCCCTTTGTAGCCTTCTGCTCACGTCCAAGGCCTTCTCCGGAAATATTGGGCTCAGCCCCGCTTGTGCCCTTTGAGAGCTCGCTTTCGCCGCAAGTGTCTAGCAAATCATTGAGCTCGTCGGTGAAGTTCACTGCACTATTCACCAAGGTCGTGCACACAGAACGGATCTCCTCGTAGAATATCACTGACACCTCGGCAGGCGCAACCAGCGAGAAAGCCGACATGAACAAAATGAAGGACTTGGATAAGTCGGACACCGTCGAGTATGTGGAGGACCCGGAAACGACAATTTGAGACGGCTCGAACACGATTTTCACTTTGGTGGTGTGTGCCTTGATGAGCTTCGAGGTTTTCTCTAGCTCCGCAAGCGGGTCGCCTATTTTGGCGGGGGGCACTGCTTTTTGTATGTCGCCATCCTTGGCCGTCAAATGCACTGACCAGAACCGAAGGGCTTCTGCAAAGGCTGCCAAAACCTTGCGTGTGTCCAGGAAGTCCAAGTTGGAGGCCATTGGCGTTGAAGATGGTGAGATGATCCGCAATGGTGTGCGCGAGGCCCAGACACCACATCACAAGAGCGCTTGACCCCTTCAACACCCAGGGTCTAGATTTTTGCGCTTTTATTGCAAGGCTGGCTAGCCAATGAGATACCGGTAAAGAGACAATCATCCGAGTAATCCTTTGCCAGTGAGCTTTAGCGAGTGACGCTTTATGGGCATAAACGAAGAAGATGATGAGTAGCCATAATTTGGCTGACCGCGCAAATCTCGCATTCAGTGGCATCACAGTAATCAAACAATGACATCAAAGCAATGGATAATGCTTTTCTGTATCCGAACAAAGGCATCAAAGCAAACGATCAATGTCAGTGGACGAATCACCCGCGTTTAAAATAGCACCCACTGCCAGACATACCTCGCTGAATACAGGACTGCATTGAGCCCCGAGTCCATTTTCAAATTCTAGTCCAGCAGTTGTTCTAGTCAGCCGAATGTATTGTAAGCGAAGTTTGTAGCCACACTTGTGCGGGGTATGTTCGGCCCAGACACTAGCATTTCTTGGGTTTTCTTGAACCTCTGCTCCTGAAGTTTCCTCATCTTCACATTTCTTTCAAGCAATAAAGTTTGATCCTACCAGTCGTCGTTCTCATCGTCGTCATCACTCTCAGCCACCTTTCCTTTGCGCTTGTTGAGAGCACTGGCTAATGCATCTGCAAGTGTCTCAGGCTGGCCAGAAGAAGCTGGCGGGGCCACAGGCTCTCCACGGGCCTCCTGAAGCAAGACATTCGGCTTTTCAAGCGCAGACTTGTCAGTTTTCTTGAGATTGCCGATTCCAGCTCCACGAATCGAAGCAAGAAGTGCATCTCTGGAGTTGTCTACCACCGGTAGAGGTGGGCCCGACGCAAGCGCATCTGCCGGCGGAGGTGGAGGAGGGGGAGGAGCACCGACGTTTTGAGTTAATGACGGAGGTGCAGGTGGTGGTGGCGGAGCACTGTTTTGGGTCAATGACGGAGGTGCCGGTGGTGGTGGCGGAGCACTGTTTTGATGCTCAGGTCTTTGGGGTGGTGGAAGCTGATTTTGAACAGGAGCCGGAGGGTAGTCTCTCGCTGGAGGCGGTGGAACACCCCGATTTGCTGGCATCTGCAGTAATGGAGGTTGCGATGGCAAGGGCGTGGACATCTGGCCGGTCTGTGCAGGTGTTTGTGGTTGTGTTCTCGCCCTGGGAGGCGGGGGAGGAGGAGCCATACGCGCAGAAGGAGCCGCCGGTCCATTGGTTGCAGCCGCTGGTGCCCTTGGAGGCGGAGGTGGCGGCACAGGTCTTCCTGCCGCTCTAGGTGGTGGAGGAGGGGGATTCAGACTTGTTTGTGGGGGGATTGGCGTCAGCAGGTAAGGAGTCTGAACATTTTGAGTTGTCTGTGGAGGCAATGGAGGCAATGAATGCTGCGGAGGCAATGGAGGCATTGAATGCTGTGTGGGCTGTGTGGGCTGTGTGGGCTGTGTGGGCTGTGTAGGCTGCGTGGGCTGTGGATATTGTGGGGATTGTGGGGATTGTGGGAGCTGTGGCCGTGGAGGTTGTAATGACGAGCCACTGTTTCGGGGAATGGGAGCATCCATCGGAGGCAACCTGAACTTGGGCTTTTCAGCGGGAGCTTCCGGCGGAACTAGAGCCGGCAGAGAAGCCCTCGACTCGGGGGCAGGCGACAGGTCAGGTGATACAGCGGGAGAGGATTCAAGCGAAGGAGATTTGACCGGAGGCGACTTGGCAGCAGACGCAGAGTGGGGCTTGGGGGACATAGCGGCAGGGGGCGGAGGCGGAGGGGCCTTTTTCTTCTTCGAAAGCGTGGGGGTTGGCGTGGAGTCCGGCACCGAGTCGGCCGAGTTAGGCATTTGGGAAAAGCGGCGCGGGATGGGCGGCTCCAAGCCCACTAGAGGCCCGCCCTGCTTGGCAATGTAGTCTTTGATGAAGTCGCGGTTCTCGGCGATCATGTCCTCGGAGATGCCGGCGGCCGCAAGCTCGTTATAGAGCGAGCGCCACTCGGGCGGCGGCTGATTGTCGTAGTAGAGCACTCCACGAGCACGGCGCGAGCGTTGTCCCGTGGCCACGTCCACGTATTCTCCACGCAGGCCCTGCTTGGCTGGAGCCGGGTCGATGCGGTCCTTCAAGGCCACGGCGTTCTTGTTGTTGACGGTCTGCTTCAGGCCGTGCTTCTGGCGCGTCGACACACGCTTGTAGAAATGGGCCGCATCATGGGTGTCCTCGAAAAGAAGCCCCGCCAAGCATTCTTCCATCTCAAACGTGTGGAAGAAGGTTCTGTCCTGGTGGTACAGGAAGTCCACGTAGAGTTCCTGGTCCCAGAGCACGCCGCGGGCGGTGGTGATATCGACGAGCTTGAGGAAGAAGGTATGGCCGACCAAGTCGTCGACGAGCGCGATGGCGCCGCAGAGCCCGGTATAGGACCAAGACGAGGTGTTGGGATAGGCGACATAGAGCCTTGCGACCGTGGCGTCGATGATCTTGTTGGAGGCTTTCGGCACCGCACGCTTGATCTTCTCCTTATCTGGCGCGGTGAGGATTCCCATGGCAATTGAACGGGGAGGATGGGTGGATGCAGGGAGCAGGGGAGCAGGGGAGCAGGGGAGCAGGGGAGCAGGGGAGCAGGGGAGCAGGGGAGCAGGGGAGCAGGGAAGAGGAGGAAAGAGGAGGAAAGAGGAGGAAAGAGGGGGGACGAGGGAGTGTGAGAGGAGAGCGTGGGAGGTCTGGATGGGAGCTTGTGCGCGCGGGCGGTTGGAGGTGGAGCTGACGGCTGAGTCGTGGGCTTTTTCTGAACTGGACTGTGATTGTCTTTCTTCTCTGGCCTGTGCTATTGTGCCTGTGCATTTGTGCCTGTGCAATAGTGGCCATTCTTATCGTGACCAATGGTTATTCTGACCCGCGGTCTAACGCCAAGTGGTAAATGAACCACCCCGACTCAGCGTGGCCAGATGGGAAAGCAGACCCGTCGAAAAGCGGGGTCTATTGGCATGGAAAAGGGGATCTACAGGCGAATTGGGACCGTTGCTTTGGTGCTGAGCTATCAACGAGGTCGCTCATATCAAGAGGTTGATATGCGGTGCTGGAGCTTTGGTCCAGGGGACGAGGCGGATACGAGCCTGCTCGATAGCTGTTGAAAAACCCTATATCATACGCTACAGCAACTACAGCAACTACAGCAACTACAGCAACTACAGCAACTACAGCAACTACAGCAACTACAGCAACTACAGCAACTACAGCAACTACAGGAAACTTCAAAGCTATAGTTTCATATCCTAATTTCTGAAGGATGGCTAACATTTGGACCATAGCTAGAGGAGATACCCGGTCACTACTTGTCAATCCCAAATCTTCCAGGAAGCCCATGGGTGGGTGAAGAAGCGTTCATGAGACGGATCCTAAGTCCAAGCGCTCCTGTACAGCTTGCATTACCTAGCGGATAACTAAGGGACCGGTGCCACCCTGAAGTGCCCCGGCTTCGCTATGGCGCCCCCACTTGACCACTTAACCACTGAACTTGACAAAACTTAAGCACTGAACTTGACAAAACTTAAGCACTGAACTTGACAAAACTTAAGCACTGAACTTGACAAAACTTAAGCACTGAACTTGACAAAACTTAACCACTGAACTTGACCACTGAACTTAACCAAACTTGACAAAACTTGACCAACACTGAACTCCCACTCAATTCAATACACCCAAATTGCACCAAACCTGAACCCATCCTCAACTTCCTCCCCCGAAGTACATGACCAAAAAGTCCCGCACCATCTTGAGCATTTCATTGGGCCATGCAAGACGCCACCTGCTGTGCCAGAGCCCAACTTTACTCATAAAGGTGCAGGAAGATAACACCCGCGCAGTGTTGAAGCGGGTTGCCGCTTTATTGTGCACCTTTTTGGTGTTGTGCGAGGCGTAACTCCAGGCTCGTGTCATCGGCTCTGCAAACATCTCGGCTTTAGTTAAGGAAAATACACGACAGGCACGAACATCCCCGAGCGTGGAGTTTGATTGTGTTGATTGTTGATTGTGTTGATTGTGTTGGTGATTGTGTTGATTGTGTTGATTGTGTTGATTGTGTTGATTGTGTTGATTGTTGATTGTTGATTGTGTTGATTGTTGATTGTGTTGATTGTTGATTGTGTTGATTGTGTTGGTGATTGTGATGTGGGGCGACTGATCCGGCACCGAAAGGTCACTACACCACCCTAATAACTTTACTATAATACACTATACTAGTGATGTATACGGTTGTGTTCTTGTCCCTGACGCATGAGATGCTTGATTGAGATTGCAGCAGCGGGATGGGGACGACTTGTGGACTGGCGACTTGGAGAATGCCTGGCCAAAGAGCCGTTGCTCATGGTCACTTATCATGTAGTCACTATATCGTGTCACTGAATCATGTCACTTATTCTGTCACTGAATCATGTCACTTATTCTGTCACTTCACCAGATATTCACTTCACCCCTTATTACCATCACTTCGTCTCTAGAATATCACACTTTGGTCACTAAATACAGATCACGCCAAATATGGCGATTTGGGCACCGCGGCGTTCGACTTGACCGGTCTGGCTTTCACAGCATACTTTTTGGACTTGGTGAAGCCCGCCATCTTTTGGTAAAAGCCCTTCGAAGGCTTGTTCTGCAAGTTCTGCAGCACCGCCGGGCGGCTGACGCCATGCTCCGGCGTGTAGTCAAAGAACACCTTCTTGGCCTCGTCCACTGCCAGGCGGAACCTTTTGTTGCCGTCCACGCGCTTCTGCGTGAGCTTCTGCACGTTGTGCTTGGTCAAGTCGTCGAGCGGCAAATTCTGCAACTCCAAGCGGGCCACGATCTTGGCGGTGTACCAGAGCTTGACTTCGAATTCAGAGTCCACCAATTCCAACACCGACATAGACGCCTTATCCTCACCCAACCGCGGCTCCAACTTGATGATGCGCGTGAACCCGTGCGTTCGCTCGGGGTAGCGCTTGCTCAACTCCTGGAGCACCTTGGCCCCGATCTCCGGCCGGTCCGCCTGCTGTAAGAACTTGAGTGCCTGCACCTTTTCCATGCGCTCGGCAAGCGGCTGCGACGCCACCTTGCTGTTCTGGTGTAGCGCCTTTCCTAGAAACTTCTCGATCTTGGCCTGTGCCCGCTTGGCCTTGGTGCTTCCCGTCACGATGTACTCGTGGCGGATCATGTTCGCACAGAGGTTTTGGTTGATCTGCTTGACATGTCTTGCCACGTTGGCGTCGAACTTTTTTAGTGCCGGCATTGGCGTGGAAGGTGGTGGCTCGCAGCGTGAGAGGTGTAGCTTCCAGCGCGCGAAATTTTCCGCGTGCGCCCACCACTTCTGGCCCTGGCCCTGGCCTTTCTCGCACTTTCTCGCTTGGGCTCAATTCGTTTTCAAACTGGTATCGTAGAAGTGCTATGATTATCCAGTATGCTTCCATGTCATGCTGTATTTGGCTTGCCGGATCATCGTAGCAGGAAATGCGGTCACTAGCGCTTCGTTTTGGCAAGTGATATTTGTTTAATGCTGAATTCCGAAAGAGCATTCATCAATAATACTTTAGCAGACCTGGGGAGAAATGGTTTGATGGGCCAGTCGAGCAGACAGAAGCAGACAGAAGCAGACAGAAGCAGACAGAAGCAGACAGAAGCAGACAGAAGCAGACAGAAGCAGACAGAAGCAGACAGAAGCAGACAGAAGCAGACAGAAGCAGACAGAAGCAGACAGAAGCAGACAAATAGCAGCCAAATAGCAGCCAAATAGCAGCCAAATAGCAGCCAAATAGCAGCCAAATAGCAGCCAAATAGCCGCCAAATGTAGAGCAGACAGAAGCAGCCAATAGAGCGGCAGAAATAGTGGACCAGAGGAACCACGATTGACCGTGATACTGCATCTATTTCATCATGTTGTCATCAATAAGAGCCGCTTTCAATTAGGGACCTCCATTTCAGAGTACCCTTAAAGCACCATAAAACTGGCCCAAAAACGTCATCATATCCTTGCCCCTCCCGAAACCAGTGGCCACGTATTTGAACGAAAGCACTGTCGCTTCACACCTTTCAATAGCATGTTTTTGGCAGCGCCAAAGAGGCTCTTTTTGTAGGGGACGAGGCCTCCTTATATAGTGCCCCCACAGCATTCTGCAGGTAAACGGTTGCTGTGCTGAAGTGCCACCGCGGCACAGGGAAAAAGGGGCTTTCCCCTTACATCCCTAAGACCTCCGTATGCTCGCATATGTTTTGAACGCGCAGGGGCCACAGAAACCCCGCCTTGTTTGAGGCCATGAAACACATTCTCCGTTTACATTATTGAACTCAATCCCTGTTCGGTATTTTCGAAAGCTAGTCCATCAATTCAAATGCAGGAGCCATACAGTCAAGTGATAGCACCAGTGGCTAAAGCACGTGGCCGGTGAATGGAATTTGCAGCCATTATTCTTCGGCGCCGTATGCAGGACTATACAAGATCCTTTCGTATTGGCACGGAGTTCCACATTCTCATCATGGTGAATTGGGTGAGCGGTGCAGGAGTGTACCATAATCAAGATGCCTACTCTAATTCTATCAATTCCATGGTTCGAGTAAGGAGGTGTCGTTAGTGTTTCTTTCTGGCGCAAGTTGTCCCTGCAGGCGTCACTAGGTATTCATATTAGATAAGCAATGGCTGCATTATTCTTAATTGGGCTTTTAAGCATCTGCCGCGTTATTTTTGGTCCATCTGTCCTAAGCGGCAAGTTACCAACAAAGTAATTGCACGCGCGGCCAGCGCTTGCAGAGTGCCTCAACGAGTCAACGCGCAACGTGCAAATGGTTCATATTTGCCAGGTTTCATGCAGAGTGTTGGCGGCGACCCTTGCGACATCTCCCTGCATAGGACCTCCATGTATGGGCGGACGGCCAACGGTTTCATACATATTCAAGCCACTGTAAGGAGTTACCCGATACCGCTGGGCACATGTATAAAACGCTTTGGCGCTCCTAGGGATACCTCACTTTTTGAATGGTTCGATTATCTCCAAATTTTGTATGGCCCAAATGTTTCAGGCTCAGCCCTTCACCGGCCAAATTAAAAGTTAATCACAGTCTAGATCCACAAAAACCAGTATCTGACAACTCCAAAGGTCCTTCCATGATATCTGATATGGTTGAGTTCCACGAAGAATTTTATTGCAGGATTTGTATCCGTATCACCACAAACATCTTCCTGATGGTGGAAAAGGGCACCACAATTATAGGCCCTGAGGCAGTTAGTGTCATGCAGTGCCCGAGACTAGCGAAGTGGGGGCTGATGGGTTGGTACTTATTTTCCAGCCGTATTCAGTTCATTGGTCAATGACTCTTTGCATGTATGTCCGAAGAAGAGGCAACTACTTGATAATGCACCCCTTCACCCAAAAACTGAGCCACGAGCAAGCAGAGAATCAATTGACACTCGGAGAGACTTTGCAAGGCCATAAGCACTCTCAAATGAAAGCCACTTGAGCTTTATCATGAAAAGGCTCTCTCGGGACTTGTGTGTACAACTGAAGGTTCATTTATGGTGGCAACGCTAGTGAGACGATGGTGAAGCCGAGTTCCTGGCACGAAAGGGAAATTCAGCGCCAAATATAAGCTCTATAAGGATCCAAAGGGGGTTTACATACCCAAGCACACCAGCTGATTCTAGCCTCCCAGGGTTGCTCTTAAGTCTTACATTGCGAGTTAAAAACACCCATTCGGACCAAAGTTGGCCGGAAGTCGTTTGAAACCTACACCCTGATTTACAAAGTGGCTGAGGAATTTCAAAGATCTTAGTATACCATGATCCCTACAACCAGAAGTGAGCCCGGCGAAGAAGAAAGAGTGAACTGGGGAGAATGGTGCAAGACATCACCACCACTTCGAGAGCTGGGTACAGTTGCACGGACTCTCTAGTACATAAATTTTGGTACCCAGGAACGAGAATTCCGGTGGTAACCATACCTAGAGGAACAATTCGGTGTTATGAATTGAGCAGTGAGTCATTTTACTCTCACAGAGACTTACTAATCGTATTTCCCAAGAAATACAACAGAGCTAAAGACAGTGTGAGGGAATGGCACTGAGTGACTACAAAATGCCCATACTAAAGACAGAACACGCTTTACTGAAAGGGAGCGTCAAGACAGTACCAATTGACATTTCCCAAAGATTTTTGTGCCGATATGATCTTCACTGACAGTGTATGACAGCAAATGAGTGGTGCAAAAGGCTGCCGTGGGGAAAGAGGCCAATGAAAAAGTTGAATCCACCGAGGCTTCTGAATGGAATCATGAGAAGAGTTCCACTGAAGATACCGCTTTCAACTCTTGGCAGAATTAGCCTTGCGGTCAGCAGTAGATGGGAATATGGGCTCAGTGATAATTCACGATGGGGATACTGGGTATAGTTGTGATGCGATTACAAGAATTGGTGCTTGGACCTGGCGCTTGAAATATTGTTGCATCACTTTGGAAGGGCCACTTACAAGGTCCGGAATTTGGCCAAACACACACATGTGGTGCTTGATACGAGTGATTGGGGCAGAAAGCAGGCTTTTATATAGGCATGCTGAAATTGCGGGCGCA